>PVJO010002462.1:0-75408 GCA_004026905.1 Hystrix cristata
GTGAGAGAGTTTCAGTTGCTCTACAACCTTGCTCGCTCTTGATATCTAGATATTGTGAGCTTTTGAAAAATTGGCCATTCAGGGCTAGGGATTCAGCTCAGTGGTTAGAGTGCTCGTCTTGCAAGCACAAGGTCCTGAGTTTGATCCTCAGCAAAAAAAAAAAAGAAAAGAAAAGAAAAGAAAAGAAAAGAAAAGAAAAGAAAAGAAAAGAAAAGAAAAGAAAAGAAAAATTGGCCATTCAAGTAAAGGCATTGTAGGATCTCATTTTGACTTTGTTTCCTAATAACCAATGATACTGAGTATCATTTTGTGTGCCTGCCACCCATACACCTTCTTTGAGAAATTGTTTTCTCAAATATTTTGATCATTTTTGTATTGCTTCTCTGTCTTATTATTACTAAGTTATAAGAGTGCTTTATTTAGGATACAACACTGCTATTACATATAAGTTTGCAAGTATTTCTTCCATCTTTTGACTTTTTATTTCTTAATTATGTCTTTGAAATCTTTTGCTAAAAATTTAATCCTTGTGAAATACTTCGACGTTCTTTTTCCCGCACACAAATGTTCAAAAAAATTCAGTCATATGGTTTACAAAGTTTTCACCTTTTCTTACACACCTTTTAAAATATCTAATTTCAAAAAATATATGCATAGTGTACACTTCAAGCGCTATTTTGTATTCTTTGCTAAACAGCTTATGTTTAAAAGAAAAATACAGAAATGTTTGTCCTCTGCACAGAAAAGAGAAATGAAACCATAGTGATAAGTCAGTTTTTGGTTTTGCCCTCAAGTAGAGCAACAGACTTCTTTCCTTAAATCTTCTCTCTATTCTTAACCATTTCTAATTCGGATTTGTCACTACATTCATCCCTGGGTCCTAGCTTGTTGAGTACCTTTTCTTTCACCAGCTCTTTCACAGATCCACTATTTACATGCTGGCAAAGGTGTTCACAGTGCCATTAAAATGCATGCCTTTCCAGGACAATACTTCGACATTCCTCAAATCCTTGACTTTCATCTTGGGATCTATGGCACCAACAAAGAATACCAAGGAAAACACACTTTGAAGGAATCTAGGATTCTGTTCTGGACCTGGCATCATTCATTTGTTTGTCCCTTCATTTATTAAATAAATTACTTTTTGATCATCTGCTGCATATCCCATACTAGGAACTAGAAAGAGTATTGTATGAGACACAGTTAGCTTTTCTCCTGAAAGAACTAAAAGACTGGTACCTGAGTAAGCCACTAAGCTTTTCTGAGTTTAACTGTTTTTTTTTTTCCCTGAAATGGACAAATTCTTATCTCACATACATTAAAGAACGTGATAAGTAAGACATACCAATGCTATCTACATTTTTAAACAATAAAGTGAATGGGATATTCTTTGTGATATCTCCCACCACCAGTTTTCTGCAAGGTAACTTTCTGTAAAGGTAAAATAAAAAAATTCAAGCCAGCCTCAGCACCTTGCTGAAAGATGTATTTGCAAGGATGGGGAACTGATGAAAACAAGAAACTCGGGGACCTGGTGTACGTTCCTGATAATATGTTTGACACTCCCAATCCAAAAATGGGCATCTGAAATGAATAAACAATTCTCAGATGAAGAAATAAAAATGGCAAATAAATATATGAAAAAATGTTCAACATCACTGGTCATTCGAGAGATGCAAATCAAAACAATGCTAAGATTCCATCTCACTCCAGAAAGAACAGCTATTATCAAGAAATCAACCAACAACAAATGCTGGTGGGGCTGTGGGGAAAAAGTTACCCTCCTCCACGGTTGGTGGGAATGTAGACTGGTCCAACCCAACCACTGTGGAAATCAGTATGAAGATTCCTCAAAAAACTACAATTAGAGGTTCCATTTGACCCAGCTATTCCTGTGCTTGGTAACTTTCCAGAAGAATTAAAACCATCATACCACAGTGATATATGCATAACCATGTTCATAGCAACACAATTTGTAATAGCTAAGTCTTGGAAACAACCCAAATGCCCAACAATTAATGAATAGCTAAAGAAGATGTAGGTTTTTTCCTACACAATGGAGTACTACTCGGCCATAAAACAGATAAACTAGAGTCATTGTAGGTAAATGGATGCACCTTGAGAACATACTCTTAAGTGAAATAAATCAGACACTCATGAGTAGACATCAAATAGTTTCCCTGATATGAGAAACCATAAGTGTAAATAAGGACAAAGAGGTATAATAGATATTATGTAAAAGAAAGATAATATTCAAAAGGGAGCAGAACTGGAAAGGGAGAAGGGCAAAGGAAGGGATAAAGAAAAGAAAGGAGAAAGGGAAAAAAATCATAAAATGTAAATAAACCTGCTGTAAATAGGGAAGGGTGGGAGACTGGAAGGGAGGGGTGGGGAAAGGGGGGGAAACCAAGATATATCATGTACAAGTACAAAATAACCATGATAAATGTGGTCATTATGTATATGATGTACCAATACATGTTCTTGGTAAAAAAATAAAAATAAAAATATGTTTGACACTGTGATCCTACTGTTTAAGGTCATGAATAAGCCTTCAGCAGAGCAGGATGCCTTTCAAATGTCTTCACTCTTATACTAGTGCTGTGACTGTTCACTGACCCATCTATCCTCTTTGTAAGCAGACATCACACATGTCAATAAGGCCTTTTCACTCAAACAGGAAAGACTTAGAAAACAGGACCAGAAAACAGTTTCATATTAAGTATGTACAGAATTTCCAGAAAATAGATCATCTAATAGCTTGAGAATGTGATTCAACAGGCATACTCTTCTGAGATTAAAAACAGCTTTTACAATACAAGCTATTAAAAGGCAAAGATGCAATACAAGCTTTTTATTGTTAACTCTGTTCTCATAACTTCAACTTCAACAAAGGAACCCATTAGAAATGCTTTCCCAGGTGGTGGCTGCTCTAGAATATCTGCCATTATTTCCAGGCATTTGTGCTATTTTTACTTATCCGATAGGCCACAAAGGGAAATGTTTGGATTAAGAGTGCAAAAACGAACCTTTCAGTCTAACATTCAACCCAAGAGAAGGTAGGAAAAAAATTTAGAAACCATTCAGTTTCTCTCCATCATGAAAACCTACAGCCAAATAAATCTGGGCATGGCAGGGTAAACCCCAATCCTTCAACCAATCAATGACCATTGACTGGCCAATGTGATCAGGACCTAGTGGCAGATGGTCCTAATAGCCATCACATCTGCAAGATTTTATATCACACACACAAATATACATGCACACATACTCTCTGCAAAAACTAGCTAGAATAACTAGCATTAATGTGTTTATGAATCAAACTTTCACATGTACTCCTTTATTCCTTAAATCAACTACTAAAGTAGGTATGACCATTACCTATATTTTACAGAAGACAAACTGAGAGTTTAATAGCCTTGCATTCAGTACAAAGAAATTAAATGAAAATATTCTGTCCTCACTGCTTTCCTTACCTACACATGACATGGTTTGAAAGACTTTTACCAGATCACTCAGCATACAGTAGATACATATCAGAAAATGCCAACTGGTACATTAGTCAATCTGACAGCTCCAAAATAAGCTTAGTGCTTATATAAAGCACAACTCATTATAGCCAAAAACTACCTATTATGAAAATAAGCTGTAGGCAGGACCCGAAAAAAATCAAGGTGGACCACATAAGGATTAAGGAGGTATAATGAAAATCAGGAAGCTGGTTTAATGAGAAAGAAATTCAATATACTTGCCTCTTCTTCAATTCCTTTTGTATCTGGCATATTCACTTAGAAACAACTCAGTCTGTTACCTTACTGTAGTTTTTTAATTGTTTTTACACACAGCCTAGAAACGAATGTTTCTTTAGTAAAACATGAAGAATTTGTGGGAATAATTACAAAAAGGATGGGTTATTAGTAAATGCAGATGAATCAATAAAATGTATGGTCTTTTCTTAAAAGTTACTGACAAGCCCACAAGTACAACAATATTAGGTTGAATTTACCAAGTGCATGAATGTAAAACATGACTGGACTTTTATCTGTAGCCAAGAATTGCTGGACAAAGCCTTCTCTAGTCACTTCTCAAATAACACAAAAAAATTAAATGTGGACGTATGAAGAGCAGACTTTTTAAAAAGTTATCAAGTAACAGGAAAATATTTGAAATATTCATGTATTTGCAGGAGTGCCTTTACATAGGGAAAAGTTAAATGATGGTTATGGGGGGAAAAAAAAGAAAACAGTAATCACTGAACTATTTAGTTTAGAAGATACCATAAAGAAAGGCCAGCCCAAGTCCTTCATTTTACTGACTAAGAATGGAAGTGCAAATAACTTACGACATATGCACATTTATAGAGTTAGACTAGAGCTCTTTCCACACCAAAACTGCCTGCAAAGATTTTTCATGAGCTAAAATTTATCATAGTAATTTGTTTCTTCTGTTTGAGGTTGTCTTTGATTCTCAGCATTTTTTTTTTACTTCAAATAACTCGACCTTTATGCCTTTCCTTCATTGGTTAGTGACTGAAATTTGTTTCAATATAGCTTTTATGACTAATCAGGGCTTAATAATGAGTCTATTTTCCAAATTCTTTGTCAGACCCACTTTACAAGTTGCCATCATACCAACAGCTCTGTTAAAACACATTTTTAATTCTTGGCAACATGACATGTAACTGGAATGTGAGTACAATTTTAGATGACACACAATGAAATTTACTCCACAGACCATCTTACCACACAGAAACCTCCCTGACACAGTTTCAGGCTTTTGTTTTTTTGGGGTTTTTTTTGTTTTTTTTTTATGGTTCTGGGCTTTGAACCCAGCACCTCTACACTGAGCCATATCCCCAGCTCTTTTTTCTTGTTTAACTTTCTGAGATAAGGACTCACTAAGTCATGAAGGTTCGGCACAAACTTGTAATCTGCCTACCTCAGCCTCCCAGAATGCTAGGATCACAGATGCGTACTATTTTGCCTGGCTTCCAACACAGTATTTACAAAAGATTCATCATCATAATAATTATATACAAAACATCCTTTATTTGTTTTTTATCCAAATTATTCATTGGCAAGAAGAAGGTTTATGATTATACTGAAAAAAGGAATGCCTAGCACTTTGTAATTTTTTTCCGTAACTAACATATATTTTAACCTTCAACTCCTATTTTCTCGCTGTTTTTTATTTTTTTTTTTTTTGGTGCCGGGAATCGAACTCAGGGCCTTGTGCTTGGAAGGCAAGCACTCTAACCACTGAGCTAACTCCCCAGCCCCTCTCGCTGTTTTTATTATAACTCATCCTCCCAGAACACCCACTTCTATTCCCAAAATATACACCAATAAAACCTTAAAAACAAACTTTTTAGATTTTTGCCCACCGTATTCTTTTTGCCAAAGTTATAAAAAGTTCATATTTGTCATTCACCAAAGCCTTTCAAGACAAGAGTTATCATTGTCTCTACTCACAGGAGAAAAGACTAAGCAGAAAGAGGTTAAAGAGCCTGATCACATGGCTGGGGATTTAGCACAGTGGTTCGAGTGCTTGCCTGGCGAGCACAAGGCCCTGAGTTCAATCTCAGGCACAAAAGGAAAAAAAAAAAAAAAAGCCTGGCCACTCATAGGGAAAGCGGAGCTTTATTTAATGAAAGGGGTACATTCTGAGAAATGGATTATTAGGCAATGTCACTGTTGTGTATTTACACCCATTAAGAAGGCTACAATATTACTAAACTACACCATCTATTGGGACCACTATTGTAATATGCAGTCTGCTGCTGACCAAAACACGGTTATCCAGCATGTGAAACACACTCACACACAATACACACAACAACCAACTTTCAAATGTATTTTACATTCTGTTCCTTAAGGAATACACTCATAATAAAAAAAATTGCAGGCTTACATATAGAGATAACCTATACTCAAATTTCAAAATTATATTTAATCACCGAGTCAAAAGCACTCAGGTTTTCCCAGGTCCTCCCTAGGGGAGAGCACTACCAGAGGGGTACAGCAGCATGTGCAAGGCAAAGATCTAAGCTGTTATCTATTCTACAACAAACCTCATCATATTCAGAAAAACAATTCTTAAAGTGCCTCTCCCGCAAGGAAAAAATCTAATTTAAATGCAGTCCAGCATCACAGAATACATTTGTCCTGTGCCATGCATCCCAGAAATGCTCAATAAATATGAGCAGATAATTACCGTGGTGATAGATAATATAAATTATACACATAATACACAAATTTGAGTTTCAAAAAGCATAATTCAAAGGAGCGCTTTAAATAATATATAAAAACAATAACTGCAAAGTTAACTTCACATAAGGTGCAGCCAACACGGGACACAAAATAACTGAACCTTACTGGTAATCAGATATGAACAGGAATGCAGTTATACTGAGCTTTTTATTCTTTCCTTTGAAACTCAGGTTAGTATGATTCTTAGATTTAATTAGTGGAATCACTGAAGCTTGAAGAAAAACAAGGCAATAGAAATATAGAGAAAGAGAAATATAGGGCAATAATCTTGAGTAAAAAAGATCATATTAGAAAAGAAATAATGATAAGAGTACTTATACATAGGCTAAAACTTTCAATCACCTCACTTATTATTAATTTGAAAAAAGAACTGCACTACTTTCAGAGGTGTGCAAAAGGGACAGAGTGAGAAACAACAAACTGGCAAGCTGAAAGGGAGCTCAGAGGTCATTTAGTCTCACATCCTAATTTTCTTGAAGAGGACACTGAAAGAATAATGACTGCCCCAGGGTCACTACTCGCTAGAAAAGAACTCGGAGCAGCTCAGACCTGAGGGAACTGCACTTGAAAATGGGAGAATCTTGGAACATGTCAGTGGATTTGGGTGGACTGTAAATAAATGCTGTACCCCATATAGTAGTTGATTTCACATTCCAGATCTGAATTTAACTGGGTTCTGGCTTCCAGCAAATCAATAACTTCAAGATTCTAGAGTTAGAAAATTTTTTAAAAATCTTAGAAATCATTCAGGGCAAGCTCCTTGTTTCACAGATGGGGAAGCTTTATTAAGACTAACTCAAAAGCAGACCTCTGGGTCACTGTTGGAGCTAGGACGCAGTCAGCAGCCACTCTACCCTCCTATCACTGTAGCTGCCACTATGAGCAGAGACAGAAAGTTTAAAACCACATTTCACAGACTCCTTTCATATTAGAGTTTTCAAATGACCTAGGTTCTACAAAATGCACTAGAATGTGAAGTGATACACCATCAGTCACACAGTGGTGTAATTCCAGGCAGTGGGCTTATATAGCAGTGGGGCCTGTCTCTGTCTCTGTCTCTGTCTCTCTGTCTCTCTCTCCCCTCCTTTCTCCCTCCCTCCCTCTGTGTATGTGTGTGTGTGTGTTATAATTTTACCCTGGAGGTTGCACTCAAGAAGTAAAATCAGTCAATGGCATTTTTTTCTCTCCTCTTCTATGGCATGTGAAACTTAAAAAGTTATAATGGGATGTCTGAATTATACGACTGTACACTGCACATGAAAGGCATCTTAATTTCTTTATATAGTTTCTTTATATTATCTTTATTCAATTTTGTGACCAAGTGGTTTCTCAAAGAAATATCTCCAAGTTTTCAATTTTTAAGTGGAAACTTTTTTGTTTAAATTAATTTAAAACAAACTAAGCAACACTTCTGAAGGCCAACATATAATGGACACACTTGCATATAAATACAACATGGACTATTTACACACATATATGTATTTGTATTTTCAAATGCAATGAAGATTTCTGAATTTCTGGGTGAGAAGAAATAAAAAGGAAGGAGATAAACTCTCCAGAAAGGCCAAATTTATTCTGGAAAACAAAGACAGAGTCAGTGTCAACAGCAGCCAGAAGTCAAAAGAAAATATTTATATCAGAGATCCTCTCCAGTGTTTTGGAAGTTTACATACTACTTCATCCCTTCCCTACTTAATCCTGCCCATTAAATATAACACTAACATTTTTAAGCAGCTATTCAGCCCAAAAAATTCGAAAGTTTACTAGACAGAGACAATAATGATATATAAAAAACTGTCACTCACTAAATCACATACATGCACAAAACAGAGAAATATTGAGTACTTCTCAGTTATGCCTCAAATTAGTAGCTTCTTGCTAATTAGAATGTCAGTGCAAACAGGATGATGAAATATAAGAGCTGTTTCTTATGTGGCATTCAACAAAATCTTCCATATGCACATTACCTTTCATATTAACAGAAGTGCTAAATAAATGTTTTATGTTTCTTTATTCACAAATTATTGTTTTACTACTTCAGAGATAAGGATCATACTCACTTCTATTTATATTTGATTCTACCAGGTTTACAAAATGGAACTTGGGCTAGACACAATGTACAGAAATGCTATTCGCATATCATTACATTAAGATATGCATGTTGAGTGTACAGAATTTGGCACATACTTAAATGCTCCATTAAAAACACTACAAATGTTATGATTAGAAAATCAATGTATAGTAAAATGTTACTGAGGACAGAAACATACTTTGATATCCCATAAGTAAATTGCTGGTATTTTCAAAAAGTATTTTACAAGCTTTTATGTACAACCCATTCACCCACCACTACAATGTGAATCCCTTCAAAACTGGAATTTTGCTTTTCACAGTTATCAACTTGGTATTTGTAAAATTAATACAGAAATGAACAAATGAAGTGCAGTCAAGCCAGTGTTACATACAATTCTTGGACTCTAAAAAGATATAAAAACATTGTTATGTTTGGATCATAAGTCCCCAATGGTTCATATGTTATAAAGCCCACCTCCCAGCTGACAGTGCTACTAGGAGCTAGTAGCAGCAAATCAGGCCATTAGAGAATGCTCTTGAGACACTAGGACCACTGGCTCTTCCTCTCTCTCTGCTTAACAGCTGCCACAAGGTGGAAGGTTTCCTCCTCTACTAAGAGTACTCTACCACGTTGTACTGCCTCCCACAAGCCCAAAGGCAACAGGGCCAAGCAACCATGGACTGAAAAACACACACCAAAATAAATTTTTTCTTTAAATTGATTCTCTCAGGTATTCTATCACAGAGACGAAAATCTGACAAATAGTTGCGGACTATCAATACACATAGTTGCAGACTATCAATAATAGCAAGGCCTTCCTGGAAAATGAAAACTAAAACTGACAAAGACATTTACGATGTTGCTGAAAACATAATGTGCAAAAATGCTTGCAGTGATACCTTAATTGCTACAGCTAAGTGTGTTTCCAAATGCTTTAACTTGATGAAAATGGAAACATCCCTCCATGAAGGTGTTTATATGAGCTAATTTATACGGGCTAACGATGGCAATGGAATGAGGGAGAAAACAGGCTACTCTTCCTGTGCATCCTGTATGTGACACAAAATTTCAGGCATTCATTCCACAGAGCTCTTCCTCTTAGAAAACAACTTCCACATTCATTCAGATACTGAAGTCAAGCGTTTCACAGTCCTCTCTCACACTTCTCTTTCATTCCCACCCTACAGTACAAACTATCAGCAAATTCTGTCAACTATACCTCAAAATACAAACTTTAACATATATATTAACCCAGTTTTCCCACCTCATCCACTTCTACCTGTGGTCTACCACAGTATCTGGCCAACGTGATGTTTCCTCTCTTCTCTCTCTCTGTGTTATAACAACAGGAACAGAGATTCCATCATTCCTTTGTTGAAGCCCATGGATGGTTTCTGGTGAGTTCAGAATGAAATCTGAAGTATTGGTGGTGGTCTTTTAGGTTTTCGCTCTCTGCTGTTGCTCACTGTTGTCAACCTCTCTGGCCTTTAAGCTCTGGCTAGAGCCCGCCCCGCAGGTCCACCTGGGACCTGTGCACCCCCGTGGACCCTGCTGCCTCAGAAGTGTGTATTCCTTTCCAATGTTTGTTCAAATGTCACCTCCTCAGATCCTCAAAAGCCTTACGGTGATCCCCTATCTAAAATAATACCTCTTCTCTACTCTCTATGTCCTTATCCTGCTTTAATTTTTTTTCACAGCACTTAGCATTTTCTGACACTAACTGCATTATATAATATTCCTATTGATTTATTTTGTTAGCATACTCCTTGCTGTCTGAACATTTCCATAAAAGCAGAACTTCGTCTCTGCCTGCTTCTATCCTCAGCACCTACAAGAGTATTTAGCACACAGCACGAGCTGAGATAATATTTTTTAAAGAATGAATTATTTTATAAAATCCGTACATTCCCAGAAATTGTTAACAGGATTACTATTTATAGTCAAAAACAGTAAAGTGCAAAGAGATGATGCAAGCATTTCTGAAAAAAGATAAATGATCCAGGAAATGGGGCTCACAGTTGAGGATTAGAGGCCTGATGCAGGAATGAAAAACAATAATGAAATTAGTGGAAACAACAAAGTGTTCTGGTTTTTTGTTTTCTAATGTTTTAATTTCTTTTATTTCAATATCATAAATGATGTCCTCTAGGAAATGCTGTACCTTAGTTCTGTAAACTTCATTTGTTTCCATAATTCCCACTCAAAAATTAAAGACTATACACATTGAAATTATTTTTAAAAGATGAGAAATGACAGAAAACATAGAAGGCCACTACTTAATCATTATTCCATTTTCTGTTCCTGTTTCATACACAGGCTTAGATTCTGATCTTTGTTACACCAAGAACAATTATAATGCAAAAGTAGGGAGCAGAGCACTGGAGTTGAAACTTGTAAGGAATAAGAGCTTATAGCAAAAGAACATTCAAAAGTGTTAGCAGGAAAAAGAGGATTATAATGCCTTTTCCACTCGGTCCATGAATAGGTTTTGTGTTTTGTTTCAGCACATCTTCAGGGCTGAATGAATGCTTTGTGTAATAAACAGAGTAAAGCTGAAATCAAGTTTACTGCTTCCATATGGTTCTAACCACATATGCACAATGGTAGATTCACTGAAAAAAGAAAACGGAGGGGAGGGGTAAGTCGTTTTCCTAGAAAAGGCAATTGGGTTGCTAGAACTTTAATGAGCAAGAGTTCAAATGGAAGGCAGAGCAAAAAAATCAAACTTAGAGCACCATCTCTCTGGTGCCTTTCCAAAACAGCAATTTGATAAAAGAGCATCTGCAAGTCTTTTATCTGCAAACTTAATTTCATTATTGCACCACACTGTACTTAAAATAAAAAAACAGATCCACACATGTAGTAAAATTGTAATGAATGAATCATTTAGGCTTTGATCTCCTACCCTAGTTGTACTGAAAGTTCCCCTAAAGGGAGATCAATTAAGCATACTTTTTTTTTAAATACACTGAGACAAAGCTTATGAATTTCATCTTATTAAAATTTTGGCACAGAAAATATTATTAAAAACAAACTCTTCACAATTCACGCATTTTTAAAATACAGGCTCACAGTTTTACTTCACTCTTGCTATCAACAATTAAATATAGTTAATGCTGATAGGATTCAGAACATGCTATCCCAAAACATGCCACTTTGACATACAAAAAAACTTCTAAACTAGGAAGGTCACTCTCACCTGCCCTGGCACTTCTTCCGGAAGCAGGTCATAAACCTAGGAAGGATGTTTCTAATCTTCCCTTGAAGCAATTCATTAGAGCCTACTGTGAGAGCTACCCTCCCTAGGAATGGAGGAAAAGAAACTCCTTACCTCTGAAAGATCCCAGAAAGAAAGCTGAACAAACTTTTTCTTGCTACTGTTTATTTATTTATTTGAGGTTTTTGTTTTATTTTGCTTCTTGTTTGCAGGCTTTTGTTTTGTTTTGTTTTTTGAGATAAGGTCTTGCTGTACAGCCTAAAGTGACTTCAAATTCTCCATCCTCCTGCCTCAGCCTCCCTCCCTATGCTGGAACACTTGGCTCAGGCCTTGCTAATATTTCCCACATTTTATTACTACAGTATTAAGTCATTCCTTTTGTGTCCTATCACATTTTTCCATGAGTGTCCAATGGTCATTAACCACAACATAAAAATAAACAGGATTAACCACTTTTTCACATCTTCACTTCCTCATGAAGGCTCTCTTGTCACATAAAACTTAAATTTGTGTGGTTTCTCTCCTTAAGCGGTCTTGTTACAGGGGCCTCAGTTATGAATCTGCAGTAGGTAATGGAAAGATATTTTTCCTCCCCTACAAAGACATTTCCTAATGTTGTCAAACACAGTACTGTAAAAACTAAAATTGTGTCTTTGACAACACAATCAGAAACATGATTCAAATGCTGGGTTTCTGGAAGAGTACTTCTCACCAACTGATACGCTTCCTAGAAAATAGAACGGTACTCCACATTGTGAGAAGTCTGATTTATCTGCTTAGTACACCACTATTTTGGGCTCCAGAATGAGACACAAATAATAATGGGTCTGTTAAAGTGACTTTCCATGAGAAAAACACATCTACTTTCCAGTGCATATAAGGAGTAACTATGAGTCTAAAGTCTTTCTTCTATGGACATGCGAAGGAAGTTACCCAATGAGGTCAGACAGAAGAAAGAGTTCTTTACATGTGACCCAATGAGCAGAAGAGAAGCCATATCATCAGAGAGAGTGCATCCTGAGTACAGGATGATGAAACACAATTTCAAAAGTTGTATATGTGATTTTTACATACACTCTAATCTTAAAGTGGAAGAGTGAAAACTGTGCTGGACTTGTGTTCTTATTCTGCATGTGAAGCTGATTTTGACTTGGAGAATTCCCTCACTTCTCTTTGCCTCAGTTCACCTCCAGAAAGGAGCAAATGCTATAGGTAGTCCTCTTAGTCTCTTCTGACTCTAAAATTCTGTGGATTCTCCAACATGGACATTTTCAAAGATATTTTTACATCTCAGTAAATTCTTCCTGGTTTTTACGAAAAATTAATACTGTCTTATATTAATACAGACTTCTCTAGCTGAAGGAACTGGTAAAGAAGGAGAAAAAGAAGTTTTACTTATGACTATCCAGAAATACCTTGAGCATCTGCCATCATACACAGTCCTCATAATGGAAAACGAACAAATAAGTGTAGAGGATCTTGAAAGAATGATGAATTCCTGAATAACTGTGATTTACCAATTAGTGACATCAGTTGAAGAGGCAGTGAGGAGCACCACTAAAGCAACATGAGATCTGTATTTAAATGAATTACATTATTTAGCCTGCAGCATATTAAAAACTAAAGTATGGAATATGCAAATTGAGAGCACTGTTTTAAGTCATAGTCACATATAATTCTAAACACCAAATACTCCAGAATGAGAAGAAGTTATTAAAGATTAACCACGACGGCTATCAACTTTTCTTAAAATTTTCTTTTTAAAAATTAATACCACATTTAATCATGAAAATATCCTGTCTTGCTGGGCCCATGACACACATCTGTAATTCCAGGTACCTGGGAGACTGAGGCAAGAGAATCAAAATAGAGGCCATCTCTGGTGATTTAAACCCCTTCTCAAAATAAAAATTTAAGAAGGCCTAGCAAATAGTTCAGTGGTAGAACTGTTCTGGGTTTGATTCTCAAATCCATATAAAAAAAAATTCTATCTTATCTCAAAAGCTGATTTATTTAGTGATAAACTACTTCCATACAGGATTTGGAGTGGCTATGTAAAACATGGAAAAAATTCTAATGGCAAAATGACAGACCCTGCAAAAAATGATAATCAGATAAACTGAATGTACTGCAATTAAATAGCCTATATGCCTCCAAGCTTCTCCATACAGGGGGTAATATGACCCATAATTTTAAAATTCTCATATATATATATATATATACATGTATATATATATGTGTGTATATATATGTGTATATATATATATATATATATATATATATATATATGAGAGATATTAACATGTCTGTTCCCATCAGAGGGAAGGAATAAAAAAGAAAGAACTTGGCTCGTTGAGTAATATTCTTTTAACTGTTATAGAACAAGGTGTGAGCCACAGAAATGAAAAACCATGACACTGAAGTTTCAGCTTATGAATAAAGATGCAGGGGCTGTTACTCATTCTCCTTTGGGCTATCATCTTTTTAGCATGTCAGAACTCTCTTTTCAGAGACCTGCTGAAAACCAATTCTCATAATCCCTTTCTTTCCAGAACGCCTGTAGCTTTTATCCTGGAAGGACCCTTAATTCTGGTTTCTAAAGAAAACTTTAAAGAAATGCAGCTGTTTATTCATGCTTCAGGAGCATGGGAAAAGAATTCCATCTCCCCCTAGATGGGTGGACAGGCACACTGTACTCACAAGCCTGACAAAAGCTTCACACAGTGACAAGGGATACATGAATAAACGGATTCTAGGTGAGAAAACAAAAGAAATATGCACAGCCTAAAAGTCAGTAGCTACTGAATCAATGCTTCCTTCCAATACAGGCCTTTTCTGTATTTGGTTACTTCTCACTCCCTTCTCTCTCCTGTTTGGCAATACTTTCTTTGGATGTTTTATCAACTGATTGTTAATTTATTACATAGCAAAATACAAAGTTTGTTTTGTTTTGTTTTGTTTTGCGGTACTGGGGATCAACCCAGGGGCACTCTACTATCAATATACAGCCTCAGACCTTTTTGAAACAGGGTCTTGCATAATTGGCCAGAGGGGAATTGAATTTGCAATCTTCCTTCCTCAGCCTCTCTCAGTGCTGGAAATACAGGCGTGCGCCACTGTGCCCAGCATTTTTCCTGTGCTAAGACAATGGAAAGTTTGGACTAGAATGGAGAATGTTCTCAGGAAGCATGAAATTAGATCAAAGAAAAGGGGAAAGCAGACTATTGTGAAAATGAATGAATCTTACCCCCGATGAGATGACATATTGGACAGTCATAGAACACACATATCTGCTTTTAGCTACCTACTTACTAAAGTTTACCAAAATCTTGAGGTATTTTCAGTTCTGATTGCTTGTTTACCTTTGATTATTTTATCTGGACCTGAATTTCCCCCTGATAGTTCACACTCATCCTTCAGAGACTTCATTCCAATTGACAATTAGTTTGCCTTTATCCTAGTCAGTTATATGGCTCCTTTACTTCCTCCAATTAAATTTAAACTTTCTGTTGTATTTCTAGGAGTGATGGACGCTAATAGTACTCAAAATATGTCTAAATCTATTGCCAGTCAAAGATATTTCTTACATTAACATCTATCTTTATCTCAGTTAGGTCCATGTTTATTTCTGGTTTGTTTCCTATTTAAGTGCTATCACCATAGCCACAGTAGTCATATAATCTTACATTACTTCCTATTCCTCTAAGCCCAAAACATATTCACCAGTAGGTTCCACCGCATAGCTTGCAATGTTTATAAAGCTTAGTTTCCAGCCTTCATTGACTGTCCTTCCCTCTTTTTTCTCCCGTGCACCACAAATTCTAAACTTCTCAGTTCCTCAAACAAGGTAGTATCTTTGTTGCATCTTCCCACTTCTCCCTCTGTCCTGTTCACATTCAAGTCCCACTTTAGCACACCCATACTCTGGAAGCCTGCTCTCTATCTTATACCTGAGTTCCACGTATGGTGTCATTACTGAAGATCACTGTACTGTAACATCTCTCGTCACCTATAGATTACAAACTCCAATTGAACACTGACCTCTTATCAGATCACAAATGTATTCCTTTAAATATTACTTAAAATTTCATAAATGTTTACAACTTTCTACTGAATCAATCATCATGTTTGATATTATAATGAACTAGATCTGTTGGCCCTTTTTTACCCTAGAATTTCATTTTCTAAAAAGATTACTGGTTTTGATATGCAACTGGACATATTTTCAGACTTAGCAGAAAATTAATAGAAATTATACTTTTTAAACTATTCCTAGAATGTAGAGTTTGTAGTGAAAGAAAAAACTAATGCCTGAAAACGAATTATGCAATGCCTATTTGGGCATTCAGAAGTTTGAGAGTTAAAAATATGTGCATTCAATTATAATATCTGAAATTTCTTACAGAAGTTTTGGTGTTATAAATGGAAGTAAGTTATAGGTTTTCTTTCTTTTTTTTTTAAGTGACTCATTTACGAAAGCAAGCTCCAAGAAGTGCTACAGAAAGTTACAGAAAAGGTCTGTATAGCCATTGTACACATAAGAATGTACTTTTATGCACATTCTTTTGAGTTTTATATTATTTCTCTATTTCTTAAGTGAAGTATGTTTTTGAAATGACTGACTTGATAATTTTTAAACATTTTTTGTTACTTTATGTTAGCAATACATAATCAAAGTTACTTACATTCATCTTGCAGTACTGGTACAAATATGTATTGAATCTTGATCTGTTTTACCTCCCCTGTCTCCTCCCAGCTCCACTTCCTCTTTCCAATTTCACAAATTCTCCATTTCCTATCTTCGTTGTTTTGTTTTATTCTTTAAATTATTTATACTTTAAGCCATATGATATTTAGCCTTCTGTGTCTGATTTATTTTACTTACAATTATGGATTCAAAGTGCATCCATTTTCTACAAATGACTCAGATTTATCCTTCTTTATGGTCTATATCCATTGCATGCACATATTTCTTTTCACACTTTTTTATCCACTTATCTGTTTTTTGTTTTTTATTTTGGTGCTGGGAATTGAACTCAGGGCCTTGTGGTTACTAGGCAAGCGCTCTACCACTTGAGCTAAATCCCCAGCCCTATCCACTTATCTGTTGATGGGCACGTAGGCCAGTTCCAGGATTTAGCTATTACAAGCTGCACTGTTACAAGCACGGGCATGCATGTATCACTGTAATATGATATCTTTAACTTTCCTGGTATCACAAAAAATATTTAGCTAAAATATGCACAAATCCCTAAAGTGACACTTTGGGGAGAATAGAAAAATATTTCTGTAATAGTACTTCTGTTTCAATAACTGTCATTTTAAAAAGAAAATTGTTTGAATTTTTTGACAAAAAAGCCATCATAGGATGAAAAAGTCACAGGTGATGTAGCCATAAGACAGGAAGAGACAGCGGAAACAAAAATTATACTTGCACAGAGTAAGAGGAAAATGTATTAACCAGAGTGAGTAATCAAAGGAAGTAAATAGTAGTGGGAAGCAAGGGATATTCTGTGTGTGCTGAGGTTTGACTACAGAGTGTTTGCAAGATATGTGTAAATCATATTTTGAGGATGATTACTGGCCACTACTAGAAATACATCATTCAGCTAGGAAATGTATTCACATATACATAAAAGACATAAGGTATAAAAAATAAAGAATTCAAATCAATTAAAACCAAGCTGGACTCCAAAGCAAAGAAACTGGGGAGTCTGAGAGTATTTTAAATGCTATTACACTCACTATAGGAGGGAATTCATGCTGGTTTTTTAACACAAGACTCCCCAGAGTCAGCCTGAGCTATTCTGAAACTATTAGAGTGAAAGAGGAAGCCTGGAAAGTAGGGGCAAATAAAGCCCTGTGTTCAAATCTTCTTGCTTTCTTGATTCTCTGAGTCTTAGTTTTTCTAAACATAAATGAAAATCAGTCAAGCAAACCTGATTTTGGATTTGAGAACTAAATGAGATAATATACACAAAATTGAGAATGTCAGCACACAGTAGATAGCAAACATCAACCTCTTTCCCCTCTTGCCCATTATGAGATTGGGAATTTCAAAAAATCTTTAATTTTTTTCCTTGACTTTAGTTGTGTACAAAAGATATCCAGTAGATACAAATGTCCGTCAAAATAATAGCTTCCCAAGTCAAAATATTTTAATTCCTTATGTTTATAGTCAAAAATCATTTCATTAGCTTTTTCATGCAACTTGTACTCAAATGTTTCTACTTTTTAAAGATTATCCTTAATTTACTAACAATTTTAAGATTACTATCTGGGACAAGTCACATTTCTTTCATTTCAGGCATTTTTTAAAACCAGAAAAACAATCTCATCTAAGATACAGTTAACTAAAACAAGGTTCAAGAAGGTATGGCTAGGGTTAGGGATTCGGTTCAAGTGGGAGAGCACTTGCCTTGCAAACACAAGGCCCTGAGTTCAATCCCCAGCACCAAAAAAAGAAAGAAACACATCTAAAGAAGGTATAGCTAATTGGTGGGAAAGTAAAAACTAGAATTATCAATTAACTATTTAGTAAATATCTTTAGTTTCCATACGAATTGATAAATTACCTATAAAGTCTAAAGAAATTCTTGTCATTTAATTGCAGTATTTCCCTGAATTAATTTCAAGGAGCTGACCTAGAAAAGAAAGACCTCAGGAATTATGACCAATGACAAGATTTAAGCCTTTCATTGCCTTCTTTGTGCATGTTCTGTAGGAATCCAGCTGCATACGACTTGGATTTCATGTGTAGGTGGCTCACACCAGGTAAATTTTCGAGGTAAAGCTATTAGAGTCATTTTGGATGCGCATGAAAAACTTTATGCAACAAATGCATATTTGGAAACTGCAAAATGAGCATGCAAATCAATTTATCTGCATTGGTGAATAAATGAATACAGATGAGCCACTTTTAAAGTATAGTCAACCTGGTATAGCATAAGATACTGGTACAAAAAGGAATTGGAAGGAGGTGAATTGCTCAGTTTTATTGTCAGTTTTCATTATGCCTGCACAAATTTAGACAAATTAAAGAGTTCACTAAGTAATTTTTGATAAGGCACATTTGTATGAAGTAAAGCAGGGAGGTCACTCAGAGGGTTTCAGATGATTTTAGGATTTCCATTAGGGAAAAGAAGACATTAAAAGAATAATATACCTTATTATTAAACCAATTTGAGACACAGCACTGGTCTGTTCAGCCATCTCACTGACTGGGGACCAGAGAAGGGTGACAATAGGGAGTGATGTAATAAATGGAAAACTGACATATATCTGCTGAAAAGAAACATTATATCTGGTTCCAGAAGACACCAAGAATAGCAAAAATAATCCTGCACAACAGGTGCAAGGCAGGGGGCATCACAATCCCTGACCTGAAACTATACTATAAAGCTACTGTGATAAAAATAGCATGGTACTGGCAAAGACAGACCCAAGGATCAATGAACAGGTCAGAAGATGCGGAAATAACTCCAAACACACTCAAATACCTCATCTTCGACAAAGGAGCCAAGCACCCTCACTGGAAGGAAGATAGTCTCTTTAATAAATGGTGCTGGAAAAACTGGCTTGCCACATGCTGAAAACTGAAACTAGATTTATGTCTCTTACCATGTACTAAACTAAAATCAAAGTGGGTCAAAGACCTAAATATTAAAACAGAAACACTAAATCTACCAGAGAATAGAATAGGAAGAACTCTCGAAGACATAGGGGTAGAAAAAAAATGTACGAACAGAACCTGGACTGCATGGGAAATGATACAAAGAATCAGTGCTTGGGACTACATCCTATTAAAAGGCTTTTGCACCGCAAAAGAAATCACCAATATAGCATGACAAAAATCCACAAACTGGGAAAAAAAATCTTTGCCAGCTGTCCCTCAGACAAACGTCTAACATGTAGAATATATAAAGAACTCAAAAAAAAAAAATCAAATCACCCCAAACTTAAAGACCCAATCCAAAAATGAGCATCTGAAATGAATAAACAATCCTCAGATGAAGAAATAAAAATGGCAAATAAATACAAGAAAAAATGTTCAACATCACTGGTCATTCGAGAGATGCAAATCAAAACAATGCTAAGAATCCATCTCACTTCACAAAGAACAGCTATTATCAAGAAATCAACCAATAAATGCTGGTGGGGCTGCAGGGGAAAAAGGTACCCTCCTGCACTGTTGGTGGGGATGTAGGCTGGTCCAACCACTGTGGAAATCAGTATGGAGAGTCCTCAAAAAATTGCAACTAGAGGTTCTGTTTGACCCAGCTATTCCTCCGCTTGGTATCTTCCCAGAAGAATTGAAAACCTCATACCATAGAGATATATGCACAACCAAGTTTATAGCAACACAATTTGTAATAGCTAAGTCTTGGAAACAACCCAAATGTCCAACAGCTAAAGAATGGCTAAAGAAGATGTGTTTTTTCTACACAATAGAGTACTACTCTGCCATAAAAAAGGATAAACTAAAGTCATTTGTAGGTAAATGAATGCACCTCGAGAACATACTCTTAAGTGAAAGAAATCAGACACTCACGAGTAGACATCAAATTGTTTTCCTGATATGAGAAACCATAAATGTAAATAAGGACAAAGAGGTATAATACATATTATGTAAAAGAAAGATAATATTCAAAAGAGGAGAACTAGAAAGGGAGAAAAGAGAAAAGAAGGAAGGGAAAAAGGAAAGAAAGGGGAAAGGGAAAAATGTAAAAATGTAAATAAACTCGCTGTAAATAGAGAAGGGTGGGAGAGCAGAAGGGAAGGATGGCAAAAGTGGGGACTAAGATACATCATGTACAGATACAAAATAACCATGATGAATGTGATCATTATGTATACAGTGTACCAATATATGGTCTTGGTAAAAAAAATAATAGTAATAAAAAAGAAATATTATATCTGGTTCCAAACCATGCATATTGTTAGCATCCCTTCATTAATTATAAGAGAATGATCATTCAGCCTGGCAAATGTGTAGAAGTTTTTAAAAAGACACTTTTTAGAATTATATAAGATCTAAATTTTATAATTCTCCTTTATGATATTCTTTCAGAACATACCCTGCAAGGTTTGTGTCATATTCTGTTCTGACAATATGAACATCCTGTTATTTCTAAAGCAGAATGTTCAATCTAGCATGATAATACAAATCCTTGGAAAATCATATAATGTACCTCATCTGCTGAAATGGACTATCAGTTTGACATTTCAAAAAACTCATAGAAAATCCCAGAAAATGGAAAATCACCAACTTCTTTTGTAAATATGGTCTTCCACTTAAAATATATTTTTCTTGGGACAATTTAGACTTTCTTTACTTCCTTCACTGACAACAGTGAAACACCTCATCTTTACAAGTTATTTACTTTTTAATATAAGTATATAAACAGCCCTCTTTTTGCACATACATGTTCCTGTGGATTTATAATTTGTTCATATTCACTAAACATATTTACTAGTTTCTATATGCATACTTCATTTACAATTATATAGTGAAGCATTGTATATGAATTCACTGTGGTCCACTTAATGAGTTATCAGTGCTAACATATTTGTGAGACTTAGTCATGCATTTCTGGGGAAAAAAAAGCTTTCTAGAAGTAGAATTACCTTGATAACAGGTATACCCACTTGAATTTTCATAGCTACAGTTCATATGCCTTTCAAGAGTCGTACAACCTTAAAATCTGCCTAAATGCATGCAATGCCATAAGGGTACCTGCCTGGCCACACCTCTGCCAATATGGCATATTATGGTGATCTTTCAATCTTGTCAACCACCTAGCCAAGAAATAATACCTCACTTTAATGTACAGTTTTTGCTTATCAAGGTCAAGCTTCTTTTCATATACTTCTATTTGAATCTCTCTTCAAAGAACTGCTTATTTGTTTTCTTTGACCTTTTCAATGAACATTCTCTCTTCTCAATATCTTGAAGTTAATTAGATTTACTAACATTTATTGAGTTCCTACTGGTAAGCCAGATTCTGTCAGCTCTTGCATATAATAACAGGTACAAGTGCTCCCCTGCAGATGGGAAATAAAGTGAAGAATTAGTGGGATGATAAGTAAGTGCAATACAGTGTACTGTGAACAAGGGTCTGCATCAAATCTGCACAGGACTGCAGGACAGCCAGGGCGAGCAGAAAGAAGGTCACGGGAAAGACTTCCAGGGGGAAGACTTTTTAGATGGGTCTGGAGTGATAGGTGGAATTCACTCAATACACACAGAAAGCATTAGCTCAAGAAAGATGAGCACTAGGAAGGACCACAAGACATGTAAATGCAAATACTGTTCATAATCTCAGGAATGACTGGCCTAGGTCATAAGGTTTCTGTTAGGAGAAAACACTAAGAAATGAGACTGGGCAAATGAGAAAACTGATTTATAAAGGTGCTTAGCTGCCATTCTTAAAATTATGTGCTTTTTTCTTTAGCCAAAGGAGACATATTTTTAAGGGATCACTCCAACAGTAGAGAGAAATTACTTTGGAGAGGTAGGAGTGATGAGGTTCAAGGCCTGGGATTAGGAAAGTAGTGAGGACACCGTAACAACCTGGTGAATGGCTACAAGAGGCTAAAATGGTGTCATGTCGATAATGTGAAGGCAGTTACTGAAAGCAAATGATCAGTCCCTGTACCTTCCGGCCTCCTGCAGCTCTAGATGCTCCTCTCTGAGACAGCACTGACTGCCTCCTGTTAAAACAAAGGCTGTACCTGCCAGCTCTCTCCACTAGAATGTGACTTCTTCCCTTCTCAACTCTTAGAACAGCAGTTCACCAAAACATCATGTTTCACCAAAAAGTAGTTGTTTTCTCAATTTCTTTGTGTTCACATTTTATCCCAAAACAAACTCAGTATCTGTTAATCCACTATTGTTTCCTTGGCCAAACTGAATAGCCTTCTAATGCCTTACTGCAAACTGTTCCCTTTTGATAAAATAGAATCCAGTGAATAGAGTAATCTGAAATGAGGGCGATTTCATTAACAGTGCAAAGCAGTTCACTAACTGTAATTTTTAAAAGGATCCATACATTTCTCTCTCTTCATATGAGTAACACTGTACTTGCATTTTTCAAAAACTAAAGCTCATTTTTGCTCCAACTGAAGGTACATTATTAATAATGTGACTAAGAGCACGTGTGTATTCCGCTATAGTTCTCCTTTTACTATCGGTAATAGTGAGTGTTTTAGACTTGTCTTTAGGCTTCAACTCTTTATCTGTGCTGTCAAACTTTTAGTTTTGTGCTGCGAGCCCAGAGCTGAGCATCCCTCAGAACTGACTTTACAGCTCCTTCTGTGTGACAGCTTCTTCAGAAGGGGTTCTGGAATCATCAAGCAGAGAAAAAGCAGAGGGGCCAAGTGCACCTAAATTTCTGGTCTACATATCCAGTTTTGCTGAGAAAACAACATAAGAAAGTATCCAGGAAGGGTTTTAAGTTTGTATTTTGGCTGTTTAAGTTTGTATTTTGGTTTTTACTTATTCTTTTTTTAACTCAGCCCTCTCATTTCATCCTTCTCCAGGAAGATTTTATATTACTGCCAAAGTCCCTTTCACCCAAAGCTGTATTTCCCAGAAGACAAATAATGACAAAAGACATAAAGAGACTGAGGTGTGAGGCAGGAACAAAGCTCCCAGTGAAGGTGACTGGGGCGTGGGGGGCTGAGGATGACCCAGGGAACAGGAGAGAGTGCTGTAACTTGAGCTCAACCACGTTCATGGAAACAAGAAACTGGGGCAATCCACAGTGTAAAGAGGACAAGTGTAGAGGGCTCAAGGCAGCCTGAGCACGTGGGCAGAAAGACTGCCCGTGTCTTCCAGGAACATCAAGTGCAGCAGCGAGAAGTCAAGGCAGCTGGACATAATAACTCACGGGCCAAGTGCCCTGTAACAGTTGCTGCCGCATTTTATGCAAATGATTGCCTGCATTATAACTTTAGACACTTGAAATAGGTTTTTTTCTCTTTACTTTTTGGCAGGAGGTAGCTTTTTGGGGGTGTGTATAGAGGGTTTGTTTTAGGCTATTTCCAACTCAAGATTTAGGAGATTTGCATGTTAAAGGTTTTCAAAAATGCACAATTACTTCCATAACTACAAAATATATTTTGAATGCCATTTAGTTCAGGCGTCTGACCTGCCAAAGTGCAGCTGTAAGCAATTTCAGAATAGCAGTTGTCTATATGAGCTCTTGTTAAGCGTCTTTAGTGGGGGAGATTTGCCCACTACTTCTGCTGGCCTATTCTCACATTTATACCAGGAGTACAAGTAAATGTGTTTTCTGATTCTTTTTTTATCTTTTCTTTGGTCCTGAACCAAAGCACTCTTGTTCAACTCCATTTCCTCTGTGGACCAAACTACCACTGCCAGTATTCCTCAGTCCAAATTCCATTTTTCTTTCTGTCGGTTCATATTTTCTGGCCTACTTTTCCTGCTTACAAATGCAATGCTATCAAGATGTTTCCCTTTGCCCAATTCTGGACTCCTTCATACAGACACTAGACTGAGAGACATTTTTTTAAGCTGCCAGGTAAAAACAACCCACTAAGAATTACACAAAGTCACTGTCCATGCATTTTCCAAGGTATAATGGGAAACAAGTCTGACAAAGGCAAATAGGAAGGTGGACAAGTTATGGCCATTAGTATGAATGGACCAGGAGAATTTTAACACACGCTGGGAAGCAGTCTCTGGGAGGGCATTGGGAAGGTGAGCTGGTGGGAGGTGAAACACACAGAGCTTAGAGTGGCGATGGTGAACCTATAGAGCGCATGCTGCAGCATGCTGTTTGTATCATTTTCAGCTCTAGGAGGTTTTCTATCACTGACTTAGAGGAAGACATAGAGGAAGGAGGCTGTGTGGGCCAGTTTCACCCAAAGCAGGTCTGGCATATTTTCCCTCAGTGAAGATAGCACTTTCTCTTAGGCAGATAAAGATAACTCAGGGGGATACTAACTGCAGGGGTCCACTAAGGATATAATAAGAAGAAATTAATTTATGTCAGCAGAGAAGGGATTTTCATCAAATTGAAGGAAGACATTCTGCCAAGGAAAGGGTATTAAACAGTTAAATGGAATTCGGAAAGAGAGGCAAACAATATGAAATGCATCAGCTAAGACAAACATGTTTGAGACACAGACTCCTGAAAGTGTATACAGCATCTTTAATCAGTTATTATTTTACCAAAAAAGAAGCATTTATACATTATGGACACAGCCTCAGGAGTTGTACAGCCTTAGTTCAAATGCCAGCCCTGCAAATTCCTAGGGTGTGAACACTGGAAATATTTTTAAAACTCTCTCAGGGCTGGGGATTTAGCTCTGTGGTTAGAGTGCCTGCCTAGCAAGCACAAGGCCCTGAGTTCGATCCCCAGCACCCAAAAAAAAAAAAAAAAAAAAAAAAAAAAAAAAAAAAAAAAAAAAAAAAAAAAAAAAAAAACCAAAAACAACTCTCTAGGCCTCAGCTTCCTCATCTGTAAAATGAACAAAACAGTCCCTACCTTGTTGTCTGTGGGGTGGTTTAAATGAACTAACATGTGTAAAAAGCTTAGTACTGATAGCATTTATGATTTTGCTATTGTTGATGTTATCAGTCAAAATGATACTAAAATACAAAGTAGAGCTAGAAATAAAAGAAGATTATACAGCATGATTGCAAATAATGTTTATTGTTGCCTTTTCTTATTTTTAAATCATCAATTTCCAATCTCCCATTTGCTTCAAATTCTGTTGGCTCTTGTCTCACATTCTATCCTTTCCCTTCTCACCTTGACCTCTCTTTGTCTCTCTCACTTTATCTTTTTCTCCAATATTTTACTCCTATTATCTGTTTTCCTATCTCCTGTTCACTTCTCTCTCAATCTTCTGTCTCATGTCTCCATTATCAGACTTCTTAAACTTCCCATTTCCCCTGAGGCCTTAGCATCTATCCATCCTTCATTTCCTGTGGGCAGAAGACACTCCAGGATTGTACATCTGGTCCCACCCAGCCCAATTCTTTGTTTTTTCTATTTAGGATGAAATGTAAACGCTTCTGTGTCATTAAAATGAGGACTGAGTTTGGGATTAATAATGTCTCAGGTCTCCACTTGGGAGACGAAAGGTGTCCATCATTCTCCTTTCTTTCCAGCAACCTCTGGGTAAGTGCACAGGTCTGGGCTAACAATTACAGAAAGCCCATTCCCAGATGAAGAATTATCCTAATTTCTGAAACTCTACCTAACCTGTACTTTTGTGAAAAAGAGTAATGCAGACAATAGAATACTCAATGGATCAAGTTCACGTGAGAAAAGTTCAAATGTTATCAAAGCCAAAAATAAAAACTGTGATAGGAACAAGGCATATTATTTTACCTCTACCATTTTAGTTTAAATAAAGGCTAAAGAGCACAGAGAAAGAAAAATCAATGATCTTTACATTTTTAAAACAGAAATGATAGAAACTGAGCAATGGGATGTGTTCTGAAATCTATAAATTACTCAATTTGATACTAAAAATAAGAGTGCATACAAATTCTTCCACTATTTTGGTATAAAAGGATCCTGGGATTCATTTTTTTTTTCTTTTTCTTTTTTGACAAAGAGGCTAAAATACTCCTGGGATGGTCTTGGCTTATTTAAAACACATGGGGAGCTTAGTAAACAAGTTTAACAATTCAGCTTTCTTATGTATGCTAATTAAAGATTTCAATATTAATACAGTGCTGTATTATTTTTTCATGTGTTTTTGACTTGTTTATGCATCACCCAGGAACAGCTGGGATAATGCTAATCAATAATATGAAAATACTGTAATCTCTAATACCATGCCTGATCACAAAAAAAATTACCATAAAGGTAATTTTTTTTAATTTTCTAAGGTCTTGTTTAGGGAAAAAAACTACAAAGACTATTTTTTAATAATAAAAACATTATAATTCAGTGGCATTTTAAGCAATATATATTTTTGAGAAATTTAACATAATTTTCAAGGTTTTATTTAACCCCTGCTCCTTGCTTGAATTACATCATTTTCTTGTACATATCATACTTTTGTGTATATCTCTCTGTGTAAATGCCTATGCAGGTATACACATTTATATAGCAAAAGCAAATGCCTTGCTATCTTAAAATATCTGAATATTTCATTTCATTGAAAGTTGATCTGAGTTCTAAACAGGTTCTCACTAATGCATCCTGTTACACACTTAATTGTGCATTTGTAGTAAAATACATAACTTCCTTTTTAAAATGTTTTCAATTCAATAAATTAAACATTTAGTATCTAAAACATGTCTAATTTTAAACAAATAATCGGGTTATTTTCAGGAAGAAAATCAATTTTGCACTGAAGAAAAAGAGCTTGAATTGAAAATAGTCTCTTCCACACAGCAGTTCCAGCTATACGCTGCATGCCAGCTATTTTCCGCAGGAGAGCACAGACAGGCTCAATTATACAAAGACATCACTACTTAGGAGAAAAACAGGACTCTTTAATTTCCTTGCCTGTACTGGACTGGGGCAGTTCATTGTGCTGAATCCAGCAATGTCCAAGTAACATTTAAGCTTAGCTGGCTTCACAAACAAGGTTGGTATTGTTGGGTCAGAAACAACAGTACCACGTAAGCTCTGACCAGGGCTACGGCCATTGTGAATTAGCATCCACACAGAATCCATTATGTCTATAATTAAACAAAGAAAGCCCTTCCTGTGTCAGAATGCTAGTGGAGTGACTACCTGTAGGCTTTTTGGCATCACCTTCCCTAACTTTCAGGCCACCAGATCCCTCAGGGAACCAAAGAGAGAAAGTATTATCCAAAGCAGTTCTTGTTGTACAATGTGATGTCCATATACAGCGCTTCTAACTGCCATCCAGACACTTTTCAGCAAAAGTAACTAGACCAGAGTCTAGGTCAGCACCTAGGCTTGCCAGGTCAGACTTAATTTTCCTCCCACTTCTTCCCAATAATAGCTTCTCATATTCACCAGACATATGGAAAATGTATCTTCCTCACTGTAAGAAATACTAAGTTCAATTGTAAACAATGTGTTGGGACACCAAACTCTCTCTCTCTTATCCAAAAAGAGGTATTATACCATGTCATTCCAATTAAGGGCTCACCCTGCTATCATCCATATCTTCAGAGGAACCAAGTTCTAACTAGGCAACTCTCGGGACGTGTCTCTGTGACTGGACTCAGTCTTTACATTTGCCCTGATTGAGGACAGATGTCAGTATTTTCAATACTTTTATGCTCCAAACTCTGAAATGAGTAGAAATTTTGTATTGCATATTTTGCAAAAATTAAGCCTTTTCACTCAAAAGGGCAAAATATAGTTGCAACGTTCTTTAGATGCCATATATGGGAGCTTTACTTCTAGTTACAATAGAGTGGAAGGAACCCATTAAGCATAATATAAACAGGTCGACAAAGAAAGCAAATAGCATTACAGACACAAAGTGTGATGAAGTCTGACAAGCTGTACTGTTTTCTTTATTACCATGACATTAGGAAGGTGTCTGATAAGCAAAACAATCAGGAGCCATGGCATACACTGGACAGACATACCCAGAGGGGTGTTAGGCACCCAGGGGCTCCCAGTTCAGCTCTGCCACTTATTAACTAGAAATCACTGGGCAAACGATTTCTTCAAACTCAAAATTTTCTCATCAGTAAAATGGGAATTTTATAAAGCTTATCCAGTAAGATTGCTGTAATAATAAATAAGATGGACAAAACACAGAGCAAAAATCCCTTGCACTAAGTAAAAAACTAGATAGTAGTTACAGTAAGAAATACTGTGATTCTAAACAGAGTGATTTTAAATTGTACTCCAACTTAAGAGCTGTTCATGGCACCATTAAAGAAGAGTCATCTAGTACTCTGTTTGAAAAAAGTGAAATACTGTATTTTGGTGGGAAATTATGCATATTTATAGATTTAGAGAGTTTTTCCAGAACTATGATTAGAATAACTACCAATGCTTTTTCCAATATCCCATTGCTCATTCAAGTATTTATTGAGCTCTTTCAACAAACTCATCACTCAATTACTTAATTCCAACAGATGAGCCATCCTAATTGCAAAACTTACATTGCCTGATTGTGTTGGCAAGATATTTGCTCAATAGATGCAAATCTAAAATAAGAACCTATGGTTTCTTTCTAAACATGATGAAGACATGAGAAATTGGAAAATGACAAGTTCAAAGATCATATCAAGTGTTTAAAACAGTATCCATTTACTCTTAAATTCATTTATGTACAAATACATATATTATCTGAATGGTCTTTCGATTTATGTTACAAATCTTTGATTTTTTTTGCCTAAGATCTTTCAATATGGAGTTCTATTAATAATTACTTAACAAGTAAACTTTTATATGTAGTTCACAAGTTCACCGAACAGCAATCGTTTTTACCTCTGCATAATTTTTGAAGTTGAGGTACACCTTACATATAATAAAATACACACATCGTAAGTATATACCTCATTGAATATTTACAAATATATATTTTCATGTGGCCACCACCTAGTTCATGATCAAGGTCCATTATGGGTCACCTTCTAGTCAATACTAGTAAAGATAATCTCTATTCTGACCTCTGTCACCATACCTTAGTTCTGCCTGTTTTGAATTTCATATAAATACAATATATGCATACTATTATAAATGATATAATATGACTTCATGTAAGTTGTTGCCTTAAGGTATTTATTTCATCTGTTTAGATTCTACACAGGAGGGACAAAAGAACTAATATTCTCTTTACTCAATTTGTTACATACTCAATATTTCAACGTGCAACAATAGAACTCCACCAAAAGTAACCCACACTATTAGGTATACATAAGGTCTAAAACACATCTAAAGCGATTCTAAAGTGGACTTACAGAAACATTTAACATTTTCCCTATGAACATTCAGTATCCTACAGCCAGCTACACTGATGCCATTACAGTATATATTTCCTTCATATTTTCAAGGATTTCTAAGAGTTCACATCTATTACCTGCTTACGAACACTTGGCAAAGTAGATTAACAAGAGTTAAAAATGTATTAGTAGGGGCTGGGGATTTAGCTCAGTGGTTAGAGTGCTTGCCTAGCAAGTGCAAGGCCCTGAGTTCGATCCCCAGCACCAAAAAAAAAAAAGTATTAGTAGTCTAATTACATGATTTCCCAATTTTCAGTCTTGAAAACTGAAATGCAGAACATTAGTGGCCTTATCTTATTTTTAACATCTATTTTGAGGCAAAGCCACATCTGGAAATTAGTTCTTCAGATCTCAAATTATGCTCTGTTTACATACAAAATGTAAATAATAACACAGCAGGAAAGAAATCTTAGAGAGCACTCTGCACCCATTCCTATCTTCAAATATAAATTCACAGAACACATGCTCAAGAAAGAAAACCAAAAGCCATGTAATTTAGGAAAAATGCTGAAGCAACTGACCAAAAAAATAATCTTTCAAAACCTAATTGGAGCCCTTTGAAACATACTATTCAACAGAGATTACATAAAAAAAATATATACACACACATATATCTGCACTTCTGAGTAAGAGAAAAGGGACTGAGCCATAAAACCATAGAAAAGTACACAAGGAAAAATATGAATTTTAATAATACTTTAATAAACTAAAAGTTGAAATGTAAAAATTTATTGTGAAGTACATCAAATATGTTTAAGCATATTTTAAAAGCACAGCCTGCATCACAAAGTCTAATAGTGTAGTGGACTGACTAGTCAACTTGAGCAAGAATGCCCAGCTGGACTGAGTTGGTGTGGTTCTGGCTGTACAAAATACACCTGAGGATTGCTGCCAACACAAGACAAAAGAGAATGGGAGCAGAAGATAGAGGCCGGCTGTTTCCCAGGAGAAGCTCGGTTGGGGCTGCTTCCCCTGAAGGGGATTTGGCTATTCTCATTGCAGAAGGAGCTCAAGGCCTTGCTGTTCTCAAGGATGGCTGCTATTTGCTTCAGGGGAGCTCTGGTCTTCATCTCTGCTGCAAGCATCATATCCTGGGTCCCGTACAGATATCGTCAGTCTTTCAGTGCAGACACAGATGTACATGGGACATTGCTGTGGGCTCCTAGCCCTTGATTGGATCTTTTGGGTCTCCAGTGCATAGGCAGACATTCTGCACTCATCCTGCATTTGGCCTCTGTGTGTGAATGTTGTAACTTGGACTTGTCCTGTATTAAATCTGTTCTCTTGCAAACCATTGACTCCAGAAAGTAACTACTATAGAAACTGGTACCAGAGAAGTAGAGTCCTTGCTGTGACACTGCCTGGCCATGTGGCTTACTTAAGAGCCTTTGGAATTAATTTGGAAAGGTTTTGAGAAACCAGCCAAAGAGGCAGCCCTGGAATGCTCTAAATTTAACATATGGGAGACTCTGGTCACGGCGTGGAAAACCAGAGTAAGTGATAGAAATGCTGCCTGTTAGGATGAGGCTCAGGAGGCCTCATGAGAAAGACTGCATTGGCTACTGGATCCCAGGCAGTATGTGTGTTTTTGGCAGAAGCTGGTCTACATTTTGCTTGTGTTTGGAGATACTCCCTGGGTGGCAAAAAAATTTCAGTGCAGTCTGGTGCTGGGACAGCAGCATAGTTACTGTTGAGGGCTTTTGGCCAGATCTACACTGGGAATCAAGAACAGAGAGCCACAGAGTGACTTGAAGCATTTGGCCAGAGGGGAGCTGTGGATTGCAAGGATGAGCAGAGGACAAGATGGTTGTGGAGAATAAACAGGACAATGGAAAATGACCTGCAACCTTTTACCAGAAGGGAAGAGTATATCTGGGGTGCAAGAAATCCTTTGGGGCATTTTTTAGTGTTGCCATGCTCTGTTGCTAAAGTTAGTGGAAACCAAAGGAGTTTTAAAATTTGAAGCCATATTTTTTAATGTGGATGCACCGTATAGGTATATTGTACTTTGTAAATAAATTATTTATTATTTTAGAACAAGCAAGAGACAGAATGGAGTTGTTGTATATCTGTATGTATAGTTGTAATTTTCAGACACCTGTTTGTAATCCGTGTTGAGTATCCTTCAAATATTTGTTTCTGGCATGGGAATGAGTGCAGTAAGAACTGTACTGTTAATGTAAATCTGACTAGACCAAAATATGTTAACTCTTCATAAATCTGCCCCTGGACACCATGGTTTAAAGAAACGTGTCTAGTTATCAAGCTGACCAGGGGTGGATTGCAGTGGACTGATTGGTCAATTTGAGCAGGAATGCCCAGCTGGACTGAATTGATGTGGTTCTGGCTATAGAAGATCCACCTGAGGATTATTGCCAACACAACATGAAGGAGAACGGGAGCAAAAGAGAGGGGCGGCTGTTTCCCAGGAGAAGCTCTGTTGCAGTTGGTTCTCCCACAGGGACTCAGCTGCTCTCGTCGCAAAAGGAGCTCAGGGCCTTGCTTGTCCTCAAGGATGGCTGCTGTTCAGGGCAGGTCTGGTCTTCATCTCTGCTGCAAGCATCATATCCTGGGTCCAGTGTAGATTTCTTCAGCCTTTCAGTGCAGACAGGGATGTACATGAGACATTGCTGTGGGCTCCCAGCCCTTGATTGGATCTTTTGGGTCTCCAGTGCATAGGCAGATGTTCTGCACCCTTCCTGCATCTGGCTTGTGTGTGTGAATGTTGTAACTTGGAGTTGTACCGTATTAGATCTGCTCTCTTGCAAACCACCGACTCTAGAAAGTAACTACTACAAACAGTACCTGTATTATCTATATAAAGAAACAAAATCTGCTATGAGAAAAATCTAACTTTCCACATATATTCATAGGAGTTAACACTATAAACAACACAGCCGACAAACACGGGCAAAGAGAGGTAGAATGTGGCCAGAAACTGTTTTCAGGGACTACTGTGGCTCAGACTCCTAATTCTCACAACAGAGCTAAGAATGACAGAAATATACAGTTCCAGATCGTTCTGTAGTCCTTTGGGATAATTATTTTTTAAATAATCAGCTTATATGTCATTTCTTTTAATGTTATCTAAAACTAGAACATTATTTCATTGTCATAGAATTTTATGCTGAGAAAATAATCTGCTTATGATAACCATAAGAATGTCACTTGAATTTTTAAAGTTCAAATATACTACTAGCTTGTCTGTAGCATGCATATAAATCATTTTAACTTATAAGAGAATCTCAAAGACAAATTATAAATCAGATATACCCATTTATTTCTAGCTATTAAAAAGTTCCTATTTCATATTATTCCAATTTCAAAAGTAGGTGTTTCCCCTCCTTCATTGAAACCAAACCCTCTCACTTGCTAATCAAGTGTTCTATCACTAAGCTGCATCCCCAGCCCAATACTATTTTGGCTAAATTGTTAGGAAAAAAAAAAAATCACCATTTAAGTACATGATTGGAATGGAAAGCAGGTATATGGAGAAAGAAAGACAGTTTTTATCAATGCCTTTGTGTTAAATGTTTGTTAAATGATAAAATTTTCAGAATAACTTTTTAAAAATATCTTGAACAGCAGCTAGACCTGAGCAATAACAGTTTTATCAAAAAGAAATAGAGACACCTTGTCCAAGAATCCAAGACCATTGTTAAAGTTTACATGAGAACACAAAAGTTGTATACTGGAATTTTGCTTCAAAGTTCCTTTAAAAGAAAATGGTTTAAGTGGTAACAGTGGTGGTTATAATAACAAAAATAAGAAGCAGACACCTACAGAGTGTTTACTATGTGCCAGTCTCTGTTCTAAGAACTTTACATGAAGTTACCTGCTTAGTTCTCATAAGCCCTATGAAATAAGTATTGCCCTTACATCACTTTCACAGATAAAACGGGATACAACTTTGACTGTACCCATTTGTACTCTTCAGGCAGTCTAACCAGAGAGTCTGTGAAAGTTAATATCTACACTACAACTGCTTTTCAATATGCAAACAAAAACCTTAAAATAATGTATTTTATGCAATTTGTGTGATGCCAGAATGGCAACTCAGTTTTGCCATTTTTTAAAATTTTTTGCCAGTTTTGTCATATTTATAGCAAGCTTCTTAAGTAGACAAATAGATGTCTTTCATTGTCATATTAAGAGCTTTCCTGAATGTTTAATCAAGATCAGAACTATTGTCTTATTTTGTTTTTTGAGACAGGGTCTCACTATGTAGTTCAGGCTGGCCTTGAGGTCACTATGTAGCTCAGGGTGGCCTTGAAACCTCAACCATCTTCCTGCTTCAGCCTCCCAGATGCTGGGATTACAGGTGTGTGTCACCACGCCCAGCTCAAAATAAAAACTACTGCTGAGTTTCTTTGTACCATTCAGTTTTTCAACAGAGATAATTCACCTTTTCCTACAAACAAAACTTCAAACAAAACTTTGACAAGATCTCTGAATCATTTTTGTCCAGTATCTACTCATACAATAACTACTTGATTTTCTTAATTATAAGACTGTAAGTATCTATGCAATATTTTCCTTTACTGTAGTATTTAAAATGTGGCATATACAGCCAACATATATTAAGAGAAAGACAAATTGAGTATAATTTATGATACGTGAAGATATAATAAATTATGGTGTTGTCAACAGGTTCCAGAAGCTTCAGGATTAAGTAGGTCTATTTAACAGAAACCACATGACCATCTAGAGAAAAGATTCAGCCAGTACTTTTTACAAGTGGAAACACCTGTTCCACATAATGAATGGACTTAGATATCTACACCCAATCCTTGAAGATTCTAACTCTCTTAAACAATCCTTGAAGATTCTAACTCTCTTAAAATGGGAATTCTAATTTGAAGGATTCTTTTTTAGGAATCTTAAATAAAGAGAAAAAAGAATCCCATTTTCCCTCTACTTTTTCCCTTAGTTCGATTCACAGCTTACAGTGGGTGCTTGACAAATGTTGTTGATGGACAAACAGAAAAAAATGTTTTCTCTTTTTCTCTGGCCCCCTTTCAATCTGTTTCCTTCACTGCAGCCAGAGTGACATTCCTAAAAAATAAATTTGATAATATCACCCATCTTCCCCACTATACTCTGCATTCTTTTTTCAACACTTTTACAATAAGCATTAAATTGTTGACATGGTTCAAAAGACCTGGCCCCAGAGTCTTCTCTTGGGTATGGATTAAGAGGTCCATGCTGAAGGGCCTTCCCTAAGTAACCTGAACGTGCTGTGCCACTTGTACAGATTTCTGTACCTCTGCCTTTACATAATTAATCATCCTCCTCCACCTTTTCATGGCCACATCCTTCTCATATTTCAAACCTTAGTTACTATTCAGCAACATTTTCCTGAATCAAGTCAGCTCAGATTATTTCAAATTCTCTTACTACCATACACCCGTTCTTCAAAATGTATACCACTATTTTAAGTTAGTATTTTTTTAAATGAATGTACCTCTTCACTAAAATATTAGACATATAAACATAGAAACCACTTCTAAGTTTACTTAAAATATTATTCCATGAAACTAGTAGTCTGGCACATACAAGGCAATCAGTATTTGCTGAATAAAGGAATGAATGACTGAGTGCATATGATTGACTATGTAAGCGATGATTTGTGATTTTGGTCATTTAGGTAGAAAAAGTGCAAGAATGTGACATGGTCTAGTATGAATTTTAACATACATAGCCCCAAAATGCATGGAACTTGGACTTGGAAATCCTAAGTACATGTATAACTTAATTTCTTATTGATTAACTTTTCATTCTTATTTCTAAACTGGATAGCCATGGCATTCACTAATTCTTTCAAGCCACAAGGAATGTCTTAATATTCTTAAGTAGAAACTTATTAAATAATAATGATACAGGGGCACTTAGAAGAGTATGATTCACTGAAAAGGCTACGTGCCCCATAAGCATCCATCACTCAGGAAGGATGACATTCCTGGACAGCTGAGTTCTGAGGATAACTCTCAGGGCCAAAGAACATAAGTGGTGCATAAATTAGTTCTGTTCCTACAACCATTGTTATATGTATTTTTTTTTAAAACAACATCTGAACCTGAAATAGATGTCAACCTAAAGAATAAGTCTTATTCAGCAGACATTATGAGGTAAGACTTGGGAATAAAAATGTTTATGCTGTTACCTAAAAACCCTGCTAGGAACCTGGTCACTACGTACAACCTATGCTGTGTTCTTTCTCTATGGGACTAGGAATAAATAGATAAAATTTGCTAGGCCCAAATAAACAGAGCCTGGATAAAAATAAACTTATGTAATAAAAATATTCTAGAAATTCATAGGTACAGAAGTTGTTTCAAAGGTACTCTTGGGAGGGGGGTAAAAAGAGAGGGCTTCCTTAATGTAGCCGTATTGTCTTTTTAGTACTTACTGGATTTTAAATATGAAAGTAACTAAAATAATGTTAGACTTTTTAATTTTAGTTTAAAAAGAAATTGTAGTTATAAGCAAAATAATTTCAATTTGTGTTTAATGCTTGCTTTTCCATAGGTTTTTCTCCTAAATTGTCTCTAATGAATGAATATTTGTTTTTTAAATTAGTTTTTTAAACAAACATGACAATCTGTAAACACTGGCTGGAGGTAGGGCTTTGTTTATACTTCATCTGAATAGAAATCATCTATCCCTAGCCATCAATGCATGATCAGTGTTGGGAGAGGCATTCACTCTCAATTAATTATTCAATAGTCACTTGACACGCATGAAACAGGGAAAAATAAGCAAAATGGAGCCAATCCTTCCGAGAAGACGGACTATGCCTTTATCAGTCCGTCTTCTATTCCTGTGATAATCAAAAAAATAAATAAATAAATAAAAATTCAGCCTTTTGTTTTCCTTCCACGACTATTGATCATCTTTGTACTCTGTTTATCGGCTCAAATTTTCAAAATGAATCAATGCCCCAGAACAAACAATCCTAGTGGATTTTCTTTTCTGGGTTGATTTTTCTTATGTATCAGTTACCATATCATTCAAATATGCATCTTGATAATTCCAAATTATTCATCTATCTTACAGAAAGAACTATCCACTTACCCAAATAAAATGCATTTAAAAGACATCTAATTCTGCTTCCCTTTTTCCATGCTTTCTCCACTCTTAAATGTTCCTGATTATGCATGATCCCTGAATCCCTACATTAAAATGCATAGAAAAATAAAAATTTTCATTTAAAATACCCTCCCACACAGTACAAGCTGTCATTGTGTCATATTTGTTTCCTAATTTAAGAAAGGAAGTTACATTTCATTAAATTGTCTTCTTTATCATTTAAAGTGGCATTAGGATACTTAGAGCAATATTTTTCTACAAAATAATATTCTAGTTTCTTTCTGTTAAACAGCACAAAGGTATGCAACTTCAAATTATGCTACTGAAATCATCACATCTATTTTGCTCATGATTTACAATTAAGGTAGATTCTGTAGAAGAAAAAGATGTTCTGTTTTATTTTTGTAAAACATAAAGTCTGATCTTACAGCCATGGAAATTTACTGGCAATGCGTAGCATGGGCCATGGCATACACAGTCATCTATAATTACTTAAACCAAAATATACCTAAAACAAAACACCTACATGAAGGCAGAGTACAATAAAATAACCCCCCTTTTTTTGCCCCTAATTTCATGAAGGCTACACAACACTCACTCTTAACTGTTTTTTTTTTCTCTTCCTGTCTTTGCTTTTTAAACGATTACAAATTTTATCAAGTCTTCATTTCTCTTAAAGCCAAGTGTGAGAGAACTGCCAAGTCTAATAAGATTTACAAAGGCTAGTTCCCCTTAGCAATGTCAGCAGAAAAAACAAAGACATTACACAATAAAACAACTACACATACAGCTTTTGTCCCTATAGCTTTCAAAACCAGATTTAGCAATCCACCTTTTCCCCCATTTCAGCCACAAATGCCATTTATCCCTGTGTTGACTGCCTTGAGTTGACTCATAAGTTATGTCTACTTTCCACCCTGACATCTCTCCTGCACAGCCACTGAGACATCCATGTTTCATGCTTTTCACGTCACTTCCCTAGTTTCTGTTCATATACTTTTCTATATTTATACAACAGTATTTTCCTTGCTCACTGTCTTGTAACAACATGGAAGAAACACTCAGAAGCTTAAATTTTATTTGGGAAGGGCTGAAAATAAAAGTTAGGTATGCTTTTTGTCATTCAATGTCATAGTTTCAAACCCCGAGAACCACAAAAATTACAACTTGGCTTCCACTACTCAAATAGAGGTCATTAGAGCTGAACATCCTTAGGAAATATCTTGCCATCGCTCGCATGCATCTTGTGTACTAGCCTGCAGAAATTTCCCAATCCAACAACGTCTAAATTTCTCTATTTCTCTTCTCAAAGCATTTGTTAAACAAGAAATGTTATTCAATCGCTAAAATTTCTAAACATTACCTGACCTGTCTCACACTTCAATAAAACCACAGAAATCACAAAATCTGACTTATATATGACAAATGTTGGACTTGGATATAACCATGGAAACCAATATTATTTCCAAGAAAAACCTGCTTGTGAATAAAATCTTCACATCCCCTCACCTTCTTCCACAACCAAGAGTGGGTCTTTACACTGTGTTTGAGATGTAGCTGTGCCCGTGAACTCTGTCTGTCTTTCCTGCCTTTACCCCCTAACCATGTGTACTGTGGCCTTGGGGGACCTTTCTTGCACTTCACTTTTCATTACATGCACACTCCATCTTTTGGATGCGTGTCTGCGCTTATGGGGAAAGTCTGTGTGTCATGAGTTTAGTGGTGGCGGATGCAAGGACAGTGGTCACCTAGGTGACCCTTGGTCCTGTGAATTGAGGGGCCAGCGAGGCCCAGCAGCCCAGAAACGGAAAGGGCCGTGTGGGTGTGGTGTGGACTTGGCTGGGCTCCTGGGGTGGGCCTGCGCCTGGAGGTGAGACCCGGTCCCCAGACTGGAGAAAGGACGGAGGAGGGGCGGCCCAGGCACCGCCCTCCCCGTGTCCCGTCCCACGGCGCGGGCCCTTACCTTGGCTGCAGTCCTCGCCGCGGAAGCCAGTCCGCGAGCAGTCGCACACGGCGCGGTCGTCCACCACGGAGCACACGCCGCCATTGAGGCACACGCCGCCCGCGCCCTCCTCGGCCTCGCAGGGGCCTCCGCCGCTGGGCTCGTCGTCGTCCAGCCGCACCTCGGCGCCGTCCTCGGGCAGCGTGCGCGCCGCGTCCACCCGCACGTCGCGGATCCAGCCGCGGAAGGGCGCGTGCTCGCGCACCGAGGCGCGCGTGAGCTTGAGCGCGGCGGCGCGCAGCTCGGGCGGCAGCCCGCCCACGAAGAGCCCGCTGAAGACCGTCATGTCGCGGCGCTTGGACTGCACCTCCACCCAGCGCGCCTCCGCGCGGTCGATGAGCAGCGTGGTGTTGCGGAACTGCCGCCTCAGGCGCACGCGGTGCCAGGCGCCGTCGTTGAGCGGCGTGTCGGCCAGCAGCGTGGCGGGCTCGGCGCAGAAGATAGAGAAGCTGAGCTGCAGGCGGCCGCCGCGCGTCAGCACGAGCTCCAGGAAGTCGCAGAAGCCCTCGTCGTCGAAGTAGAGCACCAGGCCGCGCGCGGCGCGCGTCTTCAGCTCGAAGCTGAGCTCGCTCTCGCAGCACGCGTTCCACTTGGGGAAGCGCGTCCACTGGCCCTCGGCTCCCGGGAACTCCAGCCCGCTGCCCAGCTCGGCCCAGCAGCCCAGCAGGAGCAGCGCGAGGCACAGCAGCGCGCAGCCCCCGCGCTGCAGCAGCGCCGCGCCCATGCCGGGGGCCGGGGGCCGGCGGGGGGGCGCCGGGGCCGGCAGCGTCGGGAGGGGCCGGGGCACCGTGGCGGAGAAGCTAGGGCGGGCGGGCGCGCCCTGTATCCTCCTCCTCCTCCTCCTCCTCCTCCTCCGCCAGCAACCCCCTCCTCTCCGATGGTCCGGGTGCGCCTGCAGCACGCGGACCCCGGTGGTACAGGGCAGCCCCGGAGCTTCCAGAGCACAGGCAGGGCACACCGTGCAGACCACACTGTGTCAACAGAAGGTCAGGGGGAGTCACTGATCCATCGGTGTCCAGTGATCAAGTTGAAGAGCGTCTATGATGTGGACTCCTCAAATACCGACATCTAGCAGGTACCACCAGTGTGGCCCCAGGGCGGAAAGGAAGCAGGCAGTCAGAATCAAACACTTTTCTCAGGGAATTACAAGAAGTTGGTGACAACCAATGTCTTGGGATTCTTTGAACCCTTCAAGTGGCTCCCCTGGGAGGTAGTGTCCCAAACCAGAAAGGAAAAAGCGACTCTGTGCCTCTTCAAGGGGCTGCTTTTTAACCCCAGGGTAGCTTCAAAGGCCTGTTTCTTATCATGGGCCTCCAGTACCGAAGAAGATGCAATGAGAGCCCAGGTCCTTGTGCATGGCCTCACAGTCTGGAATTCGCTTCCCTCTTTAACCTCCCGAACAATAAGACTCAAACCCGGTAGTTGTCAAATACCCAGAAGGTGTTCGATGTCGAAATCACAACACCTCTTCTTCTTCCTCCTCTTCCTCTTCCTCTTCCTCTTCCTCTTCCTCTTCCTCTTCCTCTTCCTCTTCCTCTTCCTCTTCCTCTTCCTCTTCTTCTTCTTCTTCTTCTTCTTCTTCTTCTTCTTCTTCTTCTTCTTCTTCTTCTTTTCTCTGCCTCCGCAAGGCCAAGCTAAGAGGCCAGCATATCAGTTGGTTGTGTGTTGGCGATGCATTCTGGTTTTATTTTGTTTTTTTATAAGGACCCGGAAATCTGCAGGAAATTAAAATTAAAATTAAAGTCTATAGTCAACAGTATCATAGAAGTCATTATTTCAGCTCAGAAAACAAAACTGTATGTAACTGGTGCTAGACTAGTAGTAAGCAAAAGAATTAACCTTATTAGATGGAGCTTTTGGATGTATGTGTGTGTCCTAACTTACAAGTAAGGCCTAATGTTTCTTAATATAACACTCTTACTACAAGCTATTCTACTCTTGTAGCTTACTATAGCTGTTAATTGTTCATTCAGATTTTAGGTAGAGATTTGACTGATTATCTTTTTCCAAAAAAGTTTAACTTTTAAAATCTATGAGTCAAGGCACCTTTAAAAACAGAATTTTAACTTTGTCATGTGCCAGTTGCATAGACAGAATACAACCTATTCAAATATTAGTACTAGCAAATTTTACAATAGGCAACGTAGATCTAACTGTCTGTAGGTATCTGACACCTTAGATTTGTATAATATTCTTATCATTTTGTTTTTTGGAATTTTGATGGTTCCCTGAGAGTCTCTTCTAAAATTCTAAGCAAGCATATTTCTCCTTTTTATTAAAGAAATAATCTATAATATGAGAAAGCATCTCATTAGAGCCATAGATGTATGTGTATTTCTAGTAACATTTTACCTCAATTGCCATATTAGTTCCCCTAAACATAGATACAGTATGTGATATTTTGGCTAACAATGAAGAAGTCCCCTCTTGAGCCCCTGTCTGGCTGTCAGTCCATAGAATTTGTGTCATCAGAACAGGAGTTGTCATCATATATGTCACCTCAGATGTGATGGCTCCAGGATGTTAGAATTTAAAACCAGACCTTTGAATCTTTCACTGTGCTATTAAATCACTTCTCTTTATTCAACTCTAATCTGACATGTTCTTGAAATGCTATAGAAATCATAAATACTGATATTTTTTCCTGTAATTTCTTAACAACAACAAAAAATACTTTCACATCTTGGAAAAAATTACAACTTTGTCATCTGGTCATATTATTTCCCTCACCATTTCTCACCTTCTCTCCCACACTACAGCACACGCACACACACACGCGCACGTGCACACACAATTTATTGCTTGGACACAGAACCTCACTATCCAATTAGCACTTTTTTTTTTCTACAAGCTGAAACTAGCAGTAATTTATGGCACCGCATTGTGCTGCTGCTCCTCCGTGGAGGGAGCCTAGAGCATTTCTGTTCAGTTCAGAGCAATCCCTACAGGTGTCAGCTGAGAGCCACCAAGCCAGGGGATCCCACTTCAAGTTCCTCCCCAGATGAGACTGATGCCTGGTTTTCTTTCCTCCAACATACACACACACACACGCTGTCTACTAGCAAAAGGAAAGAGAAATCTCATACATTCCATACCATCAGCATTTACCAGTCATATCTTGTGTACTCCTGTGTCAAGTCCAGAGAATGGTGCTCTTAAAACTCATCAATAATAGTATATTATTCACTATACTTCCATTTTTTTAAAGTAAAGTCAGGGATCTGCTAAATGTTTAGTAATTTGCAAAATAAATCTGAAGTGTTAGTGCTTAGAACCCATTCTCAGACTCCTGTGTTAGAAAACCCTTTTTGCGTGTGAGCATGTGAGTCTTTTTAAGCTGATTGTCTTATTGATTAATCTTACACAGATAACAAAACCTTTTTTCAACTCTGTCTCCTGCCTTCCTTCTCTAATGCATATCTTGACAATGTTTTAAGGAATGGAAGAAGAAAAAGGGGAGACCCTAGAGGAATATATTCCTGCCGTAAGGGAGGTCAACTAGCTTTCCCAGTTCTTAGGTGAATCTCATTGTGTGAGAGAGTCTCTGTATTTATATGGAACAAGAGGATTCTCTGTAGGTGCCGGAAAGACCTAGTGAGTTCACAAATTAGGGAATGAAATAAAAGGATCGGAAAAACAATATTACTGCAGCCAAAACAAGAAGCGCTCTAAATTCAAAAGCTAAGAGCCTCATTAATCTTTTCTTTCATTTCTAGAATCAAATTCATTCCCAAGTCACTGGAAGAATCAATACTGTATACTCCCCATCTGCGGTTGCATTTATTTTAATATATTTATGGTCTCACTCACACGCACACACACACACACACACACACACACACGCACATATCTTTCCTTACACCCTTCAGTATATATCTTAATAAAGAGCCTTAAATACACGGGAGAATTTTTTAGAAGTGCCTATCTTTTTTTGCCCTAGGCTTTTGCGAAGTACCTCAATGCCAGTGCACGCCCAAAATTCTCCCTGGCTTTCCCGCCCAGTCTCTAAGCTACATCTCTAATACCAGTGCAGTTTCCTGGAGCCTGGAGTCTACCGCACAAATTAAGCCTAGGCGTCCTGTACCCGGATAAGGAAGGAGAAGAAAGATATATATGTACATATATTTTATTTAATTGCTTTGATTTCTAATCTACCTGTTCTTTTGATAATAAATCACTATATGTATCGTTTAAATTACTACCCCGGGTCCACCATCTCATCTTCTTGCCATTGAAAAGGCTTCATACAAAACAATCATCTACGCTCCTCCACCCCCCCATCCTTGCCGTGTATTTGTGGCAGATGCTGGCTCAGTTACAACGGAGAGAGAGAGAGAGATCTTTCTCCAGCTCGCCTCGCCCCATCCCCTCCCCCCAGCCAAATTGAGCTGCTTTACCTGCCCGGTTGTTCCCCTTAGCTCCCGCCGGAACATGAAGCATGCCTCGGTGAAAGCGGATTTCCTGAGGTCTGGGGACAAGGCGACTGCTGCTGCCTTTTCAGAGGCGTCAGGCTTGAACGTCTCTCCTCTCTCTCTCTCTCTCTCTCTCTCTCTCTCTCTCTCTCGCCTCCCTCCTTCTCTCTCTCTCTCTCTCTCTCTCTCTCTCTCTCTCTCTCACTCTCCCTCTCTCCGGGAGAGCGGGGAGGGGGCGGGAGGGGGGGAGCGTGCAGAGAGGAGAGGGAGAGAGGGCCGGGCTGCGTGACGCCGAGCTGTGCCCAGGAGCGGGAGGGAGGAGCTGGCTCTGCGCAGCACCGCGGACAGCGCCCCGGGCCGGGAAGCTGTAGGGGAGCAGGGATGCGGCGGCCCGGGATGCTGCAGAAGACCCGGGATGTTGTGGGGCCGGGCTTCCACCTGGGCGGCCCGGGGTTCGGCGGCAAGGCTGAGCGTCCACCTACCTGGGCAGCGTCCCCTGGCCGGGAAGCCCGTCCTGGGCGGGGACCTGCCGCAAGCGCCTCTGACTTGTCACCACCCTCCTCCGCCCTCCCCCACCCCAGAGAGAGGGGAGAGACAGAGGGAGACCAGAGACCCGCGCCGCTTACTGAGCATGCCCAGGCCCTGCTGGAGGCGATCCCACGGCTCCGGGCTTTCGTGGTGACGGGCGGGGACGCCCGGGGGTCCCGGGAAGCTCGACGGCCGAGGGAGGGGGTTCAGATGCAGTGCAGGGGCCGTGGAGTGCAGCAGAAGCCAACGCTCCGAAATCCAGCGTTCCTGCCCCTCCCCTTAGGGGTCCCCGGCCCGAGGGATCACGGCAGATTTTCAAGATCCGCCCAAGTTGTGCCAAAAAGACAAGGAACCCACCGGGCTTACGCGCCCGCTTGGAGAACGGGCTCCGGCGTCCAAGTAGATGCAAGTCGCTGCAGCCTCCTCCAGTTCTCTGCTCTCTGCCTTGGCCGTGGGCATCCTGAGCTGAACCAAGTTCTCTACCTGTTTAACTCTCCCCTCGGTCTCCTCCTTCCTTTTGCAGCTGGTAAAACCTGGAGAAAGTGAGAGTCCGTGAGAGGTCCTCACCGTGTAACTGGGCATGCCCAGAACCTTGTGCGGGTCTGGGAAGATAGGAGTTAACTCCAAGGGAGCTTGCGGATTAGGTGGCAAAATCTGGAGTCTGTGGCTTTAAATGATGGCTTGAGTCCTGTGGACATTTAAATTCCTATTCCTGTTATATTTCTACCCCGGGTTAGTTTTGGAGCAGAAACAGCAGATATTTTTATTTCAGCATCACAAACCCAATAGTCTCAGCCTCAAATGCTATAAGGTAAGACTATTTGCTGCCCCCAGGTCCTTTAAAGCAAGAATGTAAGAACTAGACAAACTCAGGAGCACTGAAATAATATGCATTCCAAATGCAATATTCATTTCCTTCCAAAGAAAGCAGAATCCATTTCCTGATAAGCCTATTTACATGTACACTACTTTTGTAAGGGAATCTATATAACATAAAGGCAAGAACCACGGGCTTTAATATTTTTATTGCCTTTAGAAAGAGAGTTTGGACAAGGGCTTAAATGTGTGGGAAATAAAATTAGATTGTCTGGGCCTGAATTCCATCTCTGACGTTTATTGGTTGTGACCTTGACAAGATACTTAACCTTATGATGCCTCAGTCACCTCATCTCTAAAATGGATATAGTAATATCTTCTACTTCATGTAACAATGAATAAGTGAGCAAAAATATTTAGAAATGTGTGGTAAGTAATTTCTAGCTTTTTTATTATTTACACGAAGGCTACTCTCTCTTCTCTCTGACCCAACAGACAGTGTGTCCCTGAAACCCAGGCTTCTGACTGTGAAACAGGGGAGCTAGTGGTTGCCAGTCTTTTCCATGGGATTGCTTTATAAGAATAATGAAATAATGACTGTTAACATGATATTTATAAACACAAATGAAATTTTAAAAGGAGGATAACTGAGTCTCAGAAAAATATTTTATCAAAGTTATCCAGTCATTAAGTGATCGTAGAACAAACAAAATGCTCTACTTAATTCAGGATCTTTTAAATTTATTTTCTACCATTTACCCATAAACTGTAGAGCAAATAGCACAGAAGCTTTACTCAAATCATTCTCATGTATAACTAAAGCTAATTGCAAAAGAAAGTGGAATGTACAGCCCATTTTCAAGGATGAAATCTAACAAGGCTCCATGACACTCTCATGATCACTTGTGTACATACATCAGTTAACACAGTGGTGGTGGCAAGAATTCTAGAGGGCAGGTTTTTTTGTTTTTTGTTTTGTTTTGGTTTTGGTTTCTTTTTTTTTTTTTTTTTGGTGCTGGGGATTGAACTCAGGGCCCTGTGCTTACAAGACAAACGCACTAACCGCTTAGCTAAATCCCGAGCCCCTAGAGGACATTTTAAAGGTCAGTACACCTTAAAGGTCAGATCCATGCTTTTCATCTGGATTAAAAAAAAAAAATCATCTGTCTGCTGGTACATATGATCTGAACAATTGCCTAGTCTAGTTCATTTGCCTTTGTGAATTTTGTCTTCGGTATGGGCTACACAGTGTTTCTATTGATTCAAGATATTTCTTGTGCTGTGTTCTCTACTTTCCTGTTTCCAAAATGTGTTAACACTTTTGTGCTTCACCCATACATTTTAAAATAAAAACTCCTGTGCACTTCTGCTGCAATAACTCCTGTGCCCCTTTGCAGTTACCAAATTTAAAGTATCAACTCTATCTATCTGGTCTAAGGAATATGGACAGACAGAAATCTCTGGGTTTTCTTTTTAATTAAATATATAGAGAGGAAACTACCAATAGATATTGAGAAAGAAAACAACCATAATGCAATTTAATAATAAAAGTTTTTAATTTATTGAAAAGTATGAGTTCCTCTGTTACTCCTATGTAAATTGCCCCCATTTCTAAGTGTCTCATTAGTAATATAAGAATAATGGCCCCCATTTTATAAGATATCCTAAGAATAATCCCCATGTTGAATATTATTTGTGCATCTACTCCATGCCAACCACTGTTTTCAGCACTTTACTTACATTAACTTCTTTAATCCTTGCAACAACCCTAAGAGGCAGACTCTAGAATGTCCACCATTTTACCAATGATAAAACTGAAGCCCAGAGAGATTAATCAGGATAGGAAAAGTCACACACTTAGTAAGTAGAAGTGTAAGGATGCAAACTCAAGACTGTGAACTTGATCAGCCTGATACATTGCCTCCCCAAAAGTGATCACATAGCCCAATGCTTGGCAAATGCAGATGCTAAAAATTGTTAATTCTCTTTCTTTTTTTTTTCCTAAGAACATCACCAAGAGGGATCCAAGAAACTAAACAGTCAACTTTGGAATATTGTAATATCATTCCTTCAAGAGTAATCCTATATGAATTATAAAGTATTTCAAATCTTATATTAGTAAGTCATTGTTAGACCTTATGGGTGGGTTGTTTTTAATGCTACTATAATTTTCTTTGTGGAAAAGATGTAAGCTAATTCATATGGATCTGTGTTTAAGGAAATTTAACATTAATCAGAACAATTCAGTATTTTTCTAGAAGGTTAGAACTAGAATTAATTCCTTCCAATTTACCTTAGGAAATCTACCAATTTTAGGTTACAGTAATGTGTGAAGAATTTTAACACCTGCCCCTTTCACTGCTCAGAACAATGAGATAATTGTGAAATGAAGGTAGCTGTTTATGATTGTTTGATTGGGAGAATTTCTGGCAACCCAAATATGGAAACATAAATAATATCTCATGCCATAAACTGAAAAACATTTTGCAACAATGATAATGGAAATGTATGATCACCAAAAACAAACATATTTCCATATCTTAAATATTAATGAGCATACTAACTTGGAAACTTGCTCCACACTAAAAATAAATGAAACTAAGTGATACAATTTTTTGACTAAGAAATGAATGCAAGGTAGAGATGCTGTGTTTATTGCTGCAATCATAGCCTGTGCTTTAACATTAGGAAATCAGTGTAAACACCCACTTTCTCAATTAAGGTGGAGGCAAAGTGGAAGCTTTCAATATCCATGAATTCTAAAATTGATATCAGTTTGGAAGGGAGCTTTACCTATACTAATACAAATGGTATGAAAAGAAATAAATGTAAATATGAGAGAGAATATCAGTTGATATATATAAATGCTTTTTCACTAAAAATGATCAAAATGAAGCCATTTTTAACCAAAATAATCATAATAAGTAGGAAGACATTACATGATGTTTCAGCTAAATTTCAGATTCATTCATTTAATTACATTACCATTGCTGCATAACTGAAGTGCACTTGCTTCATTCACAACTTCCTTTATTTTAATAATGAGTATAACTCTTGTTTTATTGTTGTGGTTAAATGTCTCTAACTGGTTTCCTTTATATAAATCGATATGAATTTTCTAGTTACAAAAGTTGATGGATAGGTATTGAATATGCTGCTGGGTAAACCTCATTTTAAACACAATTATAGGTATTCTTAAATACAAAGAAATGAAATCAAATCTAGGACTTTGGACCTGGCTATAAACTAGAATAAATACACTAGCATTTACATATAGGAAAAACTACCTAATTTCCCATGAGTCTTACTAAGTTACATTCAGTAGAAATAAGCAAAGTCAGTATATTAGATACTCACGTACTACTTGAAAAAATTTCGACATAGTAAAATGAAGTTATTTTCTTTCCAATGAGCATGCAATTTTTCAGTAATCAAAAAGTAAAATATGATTTTTAAATTGTCACCAATCATGACTTTAATGATAATTTTTGAGGTAACAACTTAGAGTAGAGCAAGCACATGTGTAGGGACTTCAGGATAGTGCTTAAATTCTAAATGATGCACCTGTTAGGGAGACTGCACTATGGGAAGGCTGGCGTGTGTTTAATGGGCAGTGCTTTCGATCCAGAGCAGCACTGACACCTATGTACACTCTGCATTACCCACCCCTGCCCCTCTTTTCATTGCTGTGTCCAAAAGTCTCAGTTTATGATAATCTCCTGCCAGAGGGTTTACTTCTCTCACTGGAATAGTTGCACACTTTCGCCTATCTTTGCTACCTCCTTTAGTGACACATTTCTCCTATACACACAACTCTTTTATTGCTCCACCCTCATCCCATTCTGCCCTCCATCCATGCCATTCTCAACTGCCAAACTCCAGGAAAAGAAATTCTTTCATTCATTAGAACCTGGCTTTGCACTTATTTTCACTGGAACCAACATAGCCTGTATGATTTTATAATGGATTTATGATTTCATTGGTTTCCCATTCCCTTCACTTTTCAAAATACTCCCCTTTCTTTTATGTAGTTTTTCGACAGCTTTCTCTTTTTCTTTTTACTTTATTCTTGCTTTTCCAATCTACTTTTTCCCTCTGACTTTGGTATATTACACTTTTTCATAAATTTATACACACACACACACACACACACACACACACACACACGAAGCCGAGTATTTTAACAGCAAAGAAAATGGTAGATATTCCCATTGGAATCTCACAAAATTAGAGCAGTAATACCCTCTTTTTATGCAGCAATTAGTCTTAGGCTTTTGAAGTCACTTGAGAAGAAGATAAGAGTTTTATTTTGCTAAGAGCTTTGCTCTTGCAAAAAAAAAAAAAAACCAACAACAGTAAAGTGATGAACTAAACCCTAATTTATACATGTGCAGTAGAGGTAGACAGCCCCTTGAATGAAGCTGGAGTACAGTAGTAGACAATTTACTTTCCATACACCAAGTAGACCAGATTCAAATGTCATGAAGACAGGTAGACAAAGCTAAAGATACAATTGGTACCTTACCTACCTAAAAGTTCATTCGTTTCAATTTCAAAGCATGTGACCATGTGAGTCAAATGTTGACATCATATGGTTTTCCCAGTAACAGCTAGAATTATGAAAATTTATATAACTTCTTATTTTTAAAATCTTGACTTAGTAAAAAGTAACCAAAACCACAACCATAGTACTACGCAGGACAAAACAGACTTCTTTGCTAATGGGGAATGACACATGGACTCCCAATGTGTCTTTCAGGGTACATATACAGCATATCCAAACTTGCAATCATCCATTATTTTTTTCTCTATTGAAGATTTCACAATATTTGTTTTGAAATACAGCTAAGCACATAGAGTAGATAAATAGGTACAGTTACTACCAAAATTTTATCTTTGGAAAATAAGATTTAAAAAAAAAAAGATAAGTGGTTTGGTTTATTATAAGTAGTGAATTCTTTGCCCCGTAGTATTTCTCTCAGCTTCTCCTACTTTCACACCTGCTTGATATAGGTTAAGCGTTGAATTCTGTACCTCAAAAAGTTATGTTGAAATCCTAACCCTATCTATGAACGTGATTTTATTTGGATATATGGTCTTCACAGATGTAATTAAATTAGGTTGAGATCATTCTGGATTAGACAGGGCTCTAAATCTAATCACTGGTGTCTTTATAAGAAAAACTATAGATTTGAAGATACAGAGGAGACATCAGACACATGGCCATGAAGACAAAGACAAATTGCCGTGACGCAAATCCAAGCCAAGAAATGCCAAAAAATGCCAGGAACCACCAGAAGCCTGAGAAGAGTCACAGAACAGAGTCTCTCATACAGTCTAGAAAAAGAGCCAGTTCTACTGATATGTTGATTTCATACTTCTGCCTTCCAGAATTGTGAAAATAAATTTCTGTTTTAAACCACCGAGTTTATGATAATTTTTTTTATAACCTTAGGATACTAATATAGTAAAATGATAGAGAGCATGGGGAAAATATGTATGGAGACTACTAATATGAACTACTTTGTGATTAATATATATGTTACTTTATTTAATCTATATTATGGCTTCTATCTAAATATTACCCCAGAGCCTATCTGCTCATAGGTGGGGCTTTTGGAAGGTGGTTGGATCCTGGGTGTGTGATACTGTACTGTGGGTGTTATAATTTAGTTAGTCCTTTGAATAGTTTAGCATGGTTCTGGGAGTGGATAATGGGAAGGCTCCCCCTCGGTGTGGGTGGCACCAACCAATAGACTTGTAGCCTGTATAGAACAAAAAAGGAAAGAAAGTTTCACTGCTGGCTACCTCCTGCCTGCCGTGCAGTTAACTCTTTCTCCTTTGCTGTGCCCCTCCGCCATGCTGCCATGCCTTGGACCCAGATGACAGTGGAGTGAGCCAAAATAAATTTCCTTTAACTTGTGGGTGTCAGGTATTTTCTCTCAGCGATGAGAAAGTAACTAAGACAATCTATATGATAACTTTGAAAAGTAATCTCTCTCTCTCTTTCTCTCCCCCTCTCTCTCTCATTTTTCCTCTCTTTCTCCCTCTTCCTTCTCTCCCTCATTTCTCAATAAAGTATGAGTTACAGAATCTACCTAACCTGTCTTCAAACTTATACATTGCTCTTCAAAGAGAACCAGATCTGAGGATTACAACCTGTATTCTTGTTCACTGCACTGTTTTTTTACAGTAATTTTCAAAAATTGAATACTATATAGTGTATAATTTTTATTCTATATTTTTCTTTAGTTTTAAGAGGTAGAATAGAAGTAGAAAAGTAATATAACAATAGAAGATGCAATAATGCATTATTCAAAATGGATTCATCTCAATAGACTTTCAGTGTATTTAGACCTTGGCTAGTGCAGGACAGTTCTCTGGTGGCCTTAGACAGCCCAGTTCTCTTTACTTCTTTCTTGCATTTCTCAAGAATAGCTGTAGAATGTGCTAGAAACACAACACTTTAAAATAGGGAGGAACTGCCTGAACAGCTGGAGTCTTGTTCCTGTAGCATCTCTTGTTAGGGAAGAATAGCCCTGGTTGCAAGATGTCTTTCCAAGTGTGTCCCTGTATATCCTGTGAACTTGGAGTCACATAACCCATGGCGGGCTTGCTCTTAAGGAGTCTTAAACTATGGTACAAATTGGGCATTCCTACCTATTTTAGCTACTTTTCTCTTGTTGCTGAGACAAAATACCAGACACTCAAAGTTAGGGGAAGAAAGGTTTATTTAGCTCACAGTTTGTAGAGGTTTCAGTCCACAGTCAATGGGGTCCAGGCAGGGTGGCCTGGCAGACAGGCAGAAGGCAGCCAGGTAAGCAAGGAATGCAAGCAAGGGACTAATCAGTTTCTTCCTGTATTTTATATTTTATCCAGGCTACCTGGTTTTAGGGTGGGCAGTACTCCCACCCTTAATCCTAATACCCTCAATCCTAGTGTCACATCCTTGATCCCAGCAGAACCATGCCAAACCAATCAGTGGACTAATTTAGTAATCACACACTCTGGATCCAGCTACCTCTTACCACATGAGGCTTTAGGGGGACACCTAGACACAAACCATAACACCACCGGAGATGTTATCCACCCAGTTCAGTTTCCTGAGCCTACCGGCAATGGCTTACAAGGAATCTCAGGCTACTGTCAACCCTTGACACCTATCTGTAAATAATAATCTGCTTCATGCGACTTGCTATGTATAAGTATGTCCCGTATAACCACACTCAAGTTAGTAAAAAATGCAAAGTACTCTTACTTCACACGTACCATATTAGGATAAGAAAAAGGAATATTCAAGTTTTCTAGTGATTTAATATCAGCAATATTTCTAAAATACATTTACCTATAACAACAACACAGTATAGAAAACATTTAGATTTTATGATTTTTGTGTATTTTCACCAACATAAAATATTAGAATACTAAGCTTACAATCTTACCTGTCATTTTTAGCCCCCGCTACAAAATTTAAATTTTTTTTTACTTTTATCCCCCAAACTAATTGCATTAGTTTTTCAATTCATATCAATGGTACAATTTGACATGTTCTTCTTTGTTTGTTTCCTTTTGCTCAACTTTATGTTGCATGATCCATCCATATTTTTCCATGCAGAAGTAATTAGTTCATTTTCAATGCTGCATTAAATTTCATGAATATATCAATATTTATCTGTGTAATTTTGACAAATATTTGGATTATTTTCAATATTAACTCTTATAAATAATGTTATAAAAATTTTGTGCATGTTGTCTGGTGCAAATACATATACGCATCCAGTAGGTTCATACTTAAGAATGGAATTGTTGAGTCACAGGTTATCTTGACAATAATTGTTGCCAAAGAGATTTCCAAAGTTTTTTAAATGTATACTCTGAAAATAAGTAGTGAGAATTTCTTGCTTTCTGGCCAACCAATAATGATCAATAATCTTTATTTTACACATTCTTGTTGCTCTTGCTCTTATCTCCTTATGGATTTATTTTCCAGATAACTAATGATGCTGAACACCAACTTATGTATTTGTTGGTTATTAGGATATCCTCTTTTGGAAAGTGCCCTATTTAAATCTTTTACCTATATTCTACTTTGTTACCTATCTTCTTAAATTAGTCATAGAACTTTTTTATAATATCTTTGACAGCTAAACATATTAAAGTATTTGGCCCACTCTGTACTTGCCAACAGAAAATTTAAATATTAATATAACCTAATCTATTGATGTTATCCTTTCTGGCTATTTTTCCGTGTATCCTAAGAAACTTTGGATATCTTGAGAAATATCCTCTTATGTAGACAATTTTTAAATGTTGTATTGTAAGCACTTAAACAATCCTTCACATTCAGCTCAACATTTCCTCAGAGATTTTCTTCCACAAGCATATCCAAGTAACCCAGAACTACTGAAAAGACCACTATTTGCCCATTCTGTTTTGTCATCTTCATCAAAAGAATCACATATTAATACAGGTCAGGATATGCCTATGCAATATTTTGTTTCACTGATTATTTTATCTTTGTCATCTTAGTTAATGAAATTTTATAATGAATCATAAAACCACGTAGCTTTCAGTAATTCAGTATTACTGTTATTATTGTTATTATTATTATTTTTATTTTTATTTTTTTTGTGCTGGGGATTGAACTCAGGGCCTTGTGTTTGCAAGGCCAGCACTTTAACCACTGACTAATTTAGTATTATAAATAATGCCCACTATAGTTGTTTATGTAGACATTCTTTTTCTGATTAGGAAAATTCCTGTCTAATCCCCATCTTACAATATCATTAGATTCTATCAAATGCTCTTCCAATATCTATTGAGATGGTCATATATTTTTTCTTTCATTTGTTAATTTAATGAACTATGCTAGTTTGTTTGTTTGTTTGTTTGTTTATTGAGGCAGGGTCTCACTATTTAGTTCAGGCTGACCTTGAACTCATAGTGATCCTCCTGCCTCAGCATACCGAGTGCTGAGATTACAGGCCTGAGACACCATGCCCAGCTGCTAGTTTATTTTTAAACACTAGCCCTTCTTAAATTCCAGGCATACACTCTACTTGGTTATAAGAGGTTATGCGTTTATCAATTTTATTCAGTAATATTCAAAAAGAAGACTTCTGCACCTAAATTTGAGGGAGAGAGTAGCCCATAATTTGAAAACAAGCTTATACTAACCTAAAAACAAGTTGGGAGCGTTCTCACTTTTTGCTATTCTCTGCAAGGATGTATGCAACATTGGTATTGTTTTTACATTCAATGCTTCATGAACTATTCATCCCTAAAGTCATCTAAGCTAGGAACATATTTTGTTCTTTATATAGGATCCCTGAAGGGGCTCACTTTTCTATGCTGTTAGTAGTTTTTCCTTCTCTCTTTTTACCTTCATAAATCATGCCGACATATTAATTTTCTTTCCTAAGACTCAATGTTTGTCTTTCTTTACTTTTTATTAAATATTTGTTTTCTATATAACTGATTTTGGTTATTGTACTTACATCTCTTTCATTTTCTTTGGTTTAATGCGCTCTTTTATTTTTTGCTAAGCTCTTGAGATATTTACTTCAACCTTAATTGTCACTTTTTAAAAATATTTTCATCAAAAATTGTACATTTTCTTCTTAGGATGACTTTAGTTGCACCTAGCCAGTACAGATAACATAATATTTTCATTATGATTCAGTTAAAACCATTTCATTGCTAGTTGTGACAAAAATTTTACTTTATATTTTTGAAAAAAATTACATGACTTGCATTTCAAATAATAAGGGACACTTTTCCATCATATCCATTTATAAGGAGAGGTATTATATCTGGCTGTTTGCCTCTCTCTCCTCAGAATTTCGTACAGTTCATGCCATGTGGTAGATACACACTCAATATTTAATTCATGAATAAAAAGGAAGACATTCTAGAAATTTCTTAAAATAAAAATTTAATATTTAAAATTTGGGGAAAATATTAGTGTAATAGTATTTCTAAAGAATCCTTAAAATGAAAGATTAATAGAATTTTGGGCAAAATATGAGTAAAAAGTGTACATAAATAGGAGTTATAATTTTCTCTTATTACATTGCCATTAAAAAAAAAGCATGAGGCAAAAGAAGGAATCTTGCCTTTAAATAATATGGAATTTCTAGAACTTTGTTATTTCTTTTGTCAAAATTTCTACTTCTTAGATGGGGATATATTTTATTTGCTATATATCATGTTTTATATTTTGTAGAAATTCATAACAGAAAGGGAGATCCATTACTATATAAAATTCATGCAACCTGGGACGTCATAATCCTTATAAGAACAATAAAAACCTTTGCTTCAGAACCTAGCCCAAAAGTCTTCCCAGTGATATAAGGATATGAATATACAATGCTACCTCGGTTCGTGAATTTAATTCTTGTCACGTTTCTGGTTGCAAACTGAATTGAATGAGAAGGGAATCAAATTTCCCCCCAAAGGACAACACTGAACCTAACCATTGAATTTGGTTAGGTAGAACTTAACCATACTGTATTTGAAACTAACGACTTTTATAGCTTTTGTGTGTTTATCAAGTTAAAATGATCTCATGTAGAAAAATCAAACAACTTTTTTTTGTTGTTGTTAGCAGGAAGTTAAAATTCCCCCATCAGGCTGCACATCTCCAACACTAATTGTTCTCTTTTTCATCTGGGAACTTTTAAGAAATTGTCACCAACATGTTTTTTGTTATGAACCCTGGCTTCTTTAACTATTCTCAACAGGCTAATTTTGAGTTTATGTTTCAGCTTTCTAACTACTTTTTTGGGCTGTAAATTTATGCCACATTTAAATAAACAATTTTCAAAAGAGTCCTGTCATGTGTAGGTTTTAAACAAGCTGTTTCAGTCTAATAAAGACAATAGTACCATTGCCACAATGAAAGCGCGCCCATGACAAAATCTGGTTCTGTGAATATATGTCACAACAAGTACTTAGTTGACAATCAAGCACTTGGTTTAAGTTTCTTCTCATTGGTCATAAGATTTCAAAAGCATTTTCTTTAGAAAAACTCTCTCATTCAAAATGCAAAAACAACAAAACAGAACGTTGGAAGATGGTGTTAGTTGTTGAGAACTATTATTTTGCAAATTCAGTGTTTTTTCCTTTACACCAAAGCAGTTCAGCAGGATTTTTTTTCCTCTCTGTACCCTCCCCTTCATTTATTTTTCCAGTATATTAGTTAATTTGTAAAGTGATTAAACAAATCATATCCTTCAGAGCCCTCCCATTTCAATCTCCGTCTAGGAAAACATAAGTTTAGTGGACTTCATTACATAATAATTGATCTCATTAAATTTGGAGAGCATGATTAGTGGTACCCCTAGGCAACAGCATACCCAGAAAATGCAGTAGGAGGGTGACGGCGTATTGATGGTAGCTGCCAACCACGCTGGTAAAAGGCCACGGAAATCCCACTCTGCAGTGTGCAGGACCAGTGCTGGGGCTCGCCAAGGGTGTGAAGCACATGCCTCTGGTGCAAAAATGAAGATTGCTGAAAACTCAGCCAGATAAACAATTACTTTAATGCACTTGTTAAAAAAATAAAATTAGTGCAAAAATATCCAGGGCGAACCAACAGAAACATTTGCAGTAAGGACAACATTAGTATTACATACTTTATTTAATTGGAGAGTTACTAATTCACTTAATTTACTTGCCGCTCTGATGTGTAATATGGCTTGTCCCAGCACTGTATCCTGCTTTTATTTATTTAATTTCTTCCTAGTCTTTGTGACCAAAGAAATTGCCTCCCTCCCCTTACTGTAGTCCTGATCCTACACTGAAGAGTTTCCTCTATCACTATAGACAAAAGTATAGGTTCTTGTGGAAATTCAAATTTCAGAGTCCTTTCTCTTGTATTTAAGGAGAGATGAGAGGTCTGCAAGGTAGATCTCAGGCTCAAACTGGAAATTATGACTTGAGGTATCCACCCCTTATTAAATACCTGTAAGGGAGGATATAGTAATCTTTACTTTAGAATCGGTACCAATTAATTCTGTGGCAAGTTGTCTGAGAATCACGCTTGGAGAAATGCTCAGGCAAACTCTAATAGCTGTTCTCTACTGTGTGCTCCTCTTCTGGCGAGGACAGTGTAGGTAAGTGTAACTATCTGGTACAAAACGGCTACAGACTGTGCCTGGCTATATTCAAAATGATGCCAAAAAGACAAACTAATAAAATTCCAAGATTTTTATAGCTATTTAAGTTTTTATGGAACTTTCACAGTAATTTTAAATTGTGCAGATTAGAAATTTAAATTAGAATCTATTTGGTATACCAAAAATGACAATCATTGTATACTGTAAATATTTGATTTGTATTTTAATTATATTTATCTTGGAGCAATTTACTGTTTCAATTATTTTGTTGTTTTTAAAATTAATACCTGAATTAAAATATATTATATGCAATTAAATAATGTAGATGTAAATGCTTATAACTTCTTACAATTCAGAGTGTTAATATTTTATTAAAATCTCATGAAAGGATAATGCAGGTTTTCTGATTTCTACTTGTTTTGATAATGTGTCAGCTTATCAGTGTTTAGGATAATCATATTCCAGGAACTATATGCATAAAATTACTTGCGCTTTTTACTAAAATACGTATCACTAGACCTACTTCAATATGTAATGGATTAGAATTTTCCAAAGGAAAAAAAAAAAGAATTTTCCAAAGATAGAGCCCAAGAATCTGTATTTTTAAGTATCATCCCCATAAAATTCTGCTGTATCCTAAACCTTGAGCACCTATAGGAGTTAATCCACCTGTCTGTCTTTGATGTATATATAGCTTGTTTGTTTTTAGTACGCTAATTTGGGGGGGGGGTGATCCAGTCTTCCAAAGGCTCTGCTTTAGTCTCCAACTACAGAAGAACGGACGACTACTCCTCTCAGTTTTGTAAGTAGCAAAACAATGGAATAAGCATGATTGATAACAAGAGTCATAGCTGAGCAGAAGTAATTTGAATTTCACTCTGACACTTTCTCTGGAGATTTTACAACTGTTATACATTTGCAGCCTTAAGTGTGCCACTGTCACATAGACAGCATCTGTCCTGGAAATGAACCTTACAGGAATACAGAAAGGACACAGTTGTAATGCTGATAGTACTAGCATCATGTAGTTAATTCATTTCTTCCTGAAACTAATAGTCATTAAATTGTGGCCAATATTCACCAATATAAGACAACAGCAAATGCTCTTGAACACTTTCAAGTTGATTATGAATATGGCTAAGTAATTGTCTGAAATAAGCACTCATTTTTCTAATCTAAGAATTCTAGTTACTGCTCTGGGTGAGACATTAACCTCTGAATCTTAGGAACTAGCATACAGTTGAGTTTTGTCATTAATTTTTGAATGTTATTGATACTATATAACACTGTGAAGAGTATTCAAAGGGGACTCAGAAAGTGGCCACTAACCATATTAACTGAAACTCGAGAAAAGTAGCTTAAAGAATAATTGGGAACTCTACCCCCAAAATAAGACTTATCTTTTTAAAGACATACTTAGCTTTCAAAAAGTAGAGTCTGACTTAGTAAAATACAAGAATGAAAAGCCTCCATGTTCTGTATTTCAAACATTATCAATTCACAGATAGTCTTATTTGTTCTGAGCAGTTTCTGTATTGTAATTTTCCATACTTGGGATTTTGCGAATTGCATCACATCATGTAATGTTACATGTTTCTCTCCCCTTTGTGTTTCATAAATTAGAAGTGAGACCTAGAGATTTGATTAAAATCAGAAGATTTGGAGACATTATTTTATAGGTGACTTTATACACTTTATCCAAGAGATATGTAACATTTCCCTTGTTTGGGTAATGTTAGTAGTTAATAATCCCAACTATACTTACTAATTGATTTGGGGCTGTAGAATGGTAAGGATCCAACTCTTTCTGTCCATCTTAGTTTATTAACTGAAAATGCTAGTGTGAAAAGAAACTTTCTCTTACTATTTGCTTACCCTGAGTTACACCTCATGTACAGACACCTGGATAAATGCCTGAATGTTTTCTTTTCCAAAATAATGAGTTGGTTTGTTTTCATCATCCAAACATCGTTGATGTGTTATTTTTGCTTGTTTGAATTTCGAGTTTAATATCCATGTGAAACATTCATTTAAATATTTTCATGGATTTGGATCCATTATGTTTATTTTACCTACTGAGACTCAAATTTGTCACATGTGGCTACTGAGAGTCTATTTACATTGGTTTTCAATTATTTCCTGACAAAGATGTTATTATTTGTCAGGTTCCTTCTTTTGTAAGCTTTTCTATTAATAGTTTCATCAAACAGTCACATAATGAGTGGGCTGATAGATTATATCATTATAGGTGGTTCATGGTGATGTTCTCATTCTGGAACATTCTCTAGTGGTAATAATTTAGTTCTATTATTCCTTCCTCATTTATTAGTTGGAGAAATACATTCCCCATTAATTCTTTGGCATTTAGATGTAAAGCTTTTACTAGAGAGGCGGGATACATATTTTTTTAAAATATTTTTCAGAATATTGTTTGGTTCTCTAGAAAAGGCCCCACATGTTCTGTGGAAGTTTGAATTTTTGATCTTAATTCTTCTTACCTGTGTATGCACTCCCTGCCATGTTACTTTTCAGTTCCTTTCACTAGATGCAGAGTGTTCTCCAAGACGCTGAACCTAGGGTCTTGACTTTGGGCTCAGTTGTGACCCTTTGGTTACATGCCCGTTGGAGGCTGTTCAGCAATAAGAGGCTTGAACTGTGCTTCTAGGATGGGCTTTCTTTTTTTATGATGCTGTTATTACTGTGAAATGAACATGGCTCATCAATCTGTTGCCAGTTCCAAGAGGATAATAGAAATGTAGTCTTCATTTCATTGTTACTTAGAGCCAAACATAGGTGAACTCATGCTAAATTGTCCTTACCTGCAGGAAAGGCATAGACCTCTGAGTAAAGATCCATTAATTTGCTTAAGCCACTGAGTTTTTGAATAGCTTACTTCATGGGATTTTTTAGAATGGTATCTTAGAGTGATCAGTGAAGATATTGCATTATTATTAACTGATGCATTTTAAGAAATTTGCTATATTTTTATTTCTTGGTTTTATTATTAGAATATTCTCCAATATCTCACTTTTATCCAAAAAGAGGGTCTTCAAATTGCTCCCTAATTCTCTTTGTTCTAACTTTAATATTTTTAGATAACTTTATTGGTTTATGCTCTAACTAGATTTTTCAGGCTCAGTTTTCCATTCCCTGCCCAAAGGCTGGAGTTTGTCCTTTCTCTGGGAAGCCTGGTTTCCTTTTAGTGGGGAATGTTACTTAAAGACTATGATTTTGGTTTTATAACTTTGTAAAACAGTCACATAGTTCTAAATCAAATGTATGACATCCAGTATTTTCTTTGAAGTCTGGGCTTTATCTTTGATCCTCTAATCAATTTCCCCCCTAAGAAAATTTTTATTATTTCATATTTTCTTTTGGTTTATTTTTCATTTTCAAAACTATGTGACTACACATATTTATTGCATATAATTTTATTAATACTTTATTCACTCCATTTAATAAAGGGGCACAGTTTGTACATTCTTTTTTCCATGTTAATTTGTTTTTTACTTAACAATGTATTGTGGAGACCTCCACACAACCATATGTAAATGTATTTTGCATTTCTTCATTAACTGTAAAGTACACTAATGGGCAGATGAACCATAATTTATTCATCAAGTTCTCAATTGATATTTGAGTTATTTTCAGTCTTGCTGTTATGATAGTCTTGCTGCAATAAATGGTTTTATGCAAAGATCTTTTGTGTTTTTGGCAGTTTTAGGAAGTAATACAAAAAGTTGTTTCAATGGTTCAAGTGCAGATGCACAGATTAATTTTAGTAAATAATGATAAATTCCCTCTGTAAGTGTGGTACTAGCTTTCCATTCCCATATGGTTTACACACTGTTAAATCATGGAAGTAGAAAAAGGAGCTGAGAGTTACACATTTGAAAAAAAGGAAAAGTTCATGAAAATAAATGTGGGACTTCTTAGATAGCATCTGTTTGGCACAGTTAAGATTTGAATCTTAAAAACTGAGGTTATTTCACATCTTACAGTAAACATAGTATCCTATTTAATTCACAGAGCTGACACACTGCTTTTAAATGGCCCTGACTTAAAAACTGTGTTGTTTCTCATCACTGGTATTGCTATATTTTCTAGCAAAGAGTCAATGATATTCTCAAGCTTTTTGAACGATAGAAAGGAGTCTATTTTCAAAAGGAGTTAAGATATTTATCATTTCTGTGTAGCAAAAACACTTAAAATCCTTTATGCTAGCTTTTTGAAATGGACAGTACAATGTTGTTTTCTACAGTCATTCTGTGCAGTTGCACGGCAGAACTTCTTACTCCTATCTAACTGTAACTTTGCAGGACATATATAATTTTGGCTTGATTTAAACATTACACAGTATATATGTTTATTAAAACATTACCTGATACCCCATAAATATATATAATTTTATATTTTTATGTCAGTTAAAAATAAAAATAAATGTAACTAAAAAATGGATACAACTAAACAAAAAAGAAAAAAAATGAGTTGATGTTAGTTGAAAAGTGTCATGTACTTAAATGTAAAAGTTAAAATATAATGCCTAGAAGAAAACAATGGAAAAAAATCTGTCAAACCTTCGTCTAGCAAAGATTTCCCAGAAAACTATGAACCGAGTTTTCTGAAACTACAGTCCAAAATAAACTTCTCTTTTAAGTTTTGGATGTTGGATGTATTATTCCAAATGTGAAAGTAATACAGAAAATTGGTACCAGAAGTAAGGCCATTCCTGTGACTATAACTGACTAGAAGGTTCAGAAGTCTTTGGAACTGGTTTGTAGGAAGAGTTTGGAAATGTTTGAAGATGCTGAAAAGAGAAACTTTCCTGCTAAGGAAAGATGGCCAGGAGATGCTGGGGGAAGTGTGGGAGCCCAGAAGAACAGAATGCCCATAAGATCGAAGATAGTAAAGGCCAGGCTTAAGAGGTTTCAGATGGAAATGAGGACGCTACTTGAAACTGGGCTTTAGGCCATGCATGATTTATCAGGCAAAGAATTTTTCTATGTTTTGTTCATGTCCTAAGACATTGTATGAGACTGAATTAAAGATGGAGGACTAATGTATCTGGCAGGTGAAATTTTAAGGCAACCTAAATTTCAGGCTATAGCATGTTGGCTGCTTTTAGCTAGGTCTACAGTAAGAATCAGAAGCAAACAGTAGATCTCAAAAATGTGAACATTTTGCAGGTTGGCAAGAAAATACATATAAATTTGTGATGAAAAAGAATCTGGTTCTTGAAAAGATTAGCAAAAGGTGCAGTGGAGACTCTGGGAAAATGAAGATGCGAGGAATGTGGAAAAGTTGCTGAGGAAAGCTGCAAACAGTAAGAAGGGGCAGTCAAACAGACAGACAGGACTTGTGGGCTATAAATACCACGGCCAAAAGGGACAGGGTTTCATAGGCCCTTTGGAGCTCACATCTCAAAGTCACATGCCCCAGGTGCTGGATGTGGAGCCACAAAATTTAGTATTTGCCCTCCTGGTTTTTGGTCTTAGTTTGGCATGATTCCTTTCTAGCCCCTGTTTTTCCTTTTGGGATGGGAATGTTTACCCTGTATCACTTTATGTTGAAAGCATTTAACTTTCTTTTGTATTTTCCCAGAGGTTTACAGATAAGAGTTTGCCTTGAATCTCAGAGGAGATTCTGATTGAACTTTTCAGCAGCGCTGGAACTGCTAAGACCTTGGCAACTGTTAGAGAGGGACTAAATGCATTTTGCACAACGAGATGGACCTGAATCTTTTGGGGACAAGGAGTGAAATGTCATAGTTTAGGTCTAAAATGTCCCTCCAAAATCTCATTTGTTCAAAGTTGGGACTTTCAGAGAGTGACTAGGTTGTGGAGGCACTGTATTCATCACTGATGAGTTCATATCTATACTTGCTGTTAGGGGGTAGAGCCTGGATGGAAGAATCAGTTCAGCAGGGATGTGACCTGAAAGGGTACATTCTTGCCTCCCTTCTGCTTCCTGGAGGCCGGGCAGCTCCTCCTTTCTGCTTCCTGGCTGCCTCACTGTGAGCAGATACCTTCTGGGGTGCTCTTTTAATGTGCTGTTTCTTTCTTGGACCCAATGAACCATAGACTGAATCCACTAAAACTATGAAACCAAATAAACCTCTCCTCTTTTATTTATTTATTTATTTATTTATTTATTTATTTATTTATTTTTGTTGTGGTGCCGGGGATCGAACTCAGGGCCTTGTGCTTGCAAGGCAAGCACTCTAATCACTGAGCTAAATCCCCAACCCCTCCTCTTTTATTTATTTATTTTTATTTTATTTTAAACCAAGAACATGTATTGGTACATTCTACATATAATGGTCACGTTCATTACATTTATTCTGTACCTCTACATGATGCATCTTGGTCTCTCCTCTTTTAAATTGCAGGTATTAGGTATTTTGTTCCATCTGTAGAAACATGATTAACATACTACCTTTCACTAAGCATGTATCTTATATTGACGTTGGACAACTTTCTCAACCTTTCTTGTTTCTTCCTAAATTTATGTTCCATAATAAAATTTTTGTAAATTAATTTCAGTTGTAGTAAATGCCATGGGGAGTGCAAGGAGTAACTGGACGTCCATGTGGAATAACAGAAGTATAGAATGACATGCTTATTCAGGAAAAATAAAGTTCAAAAGTAAACCCAATGGCCATATAGTTCCATTATTTCAAATTACATATCCGAAAGAAATGAATGCATATTTTCCACAAAACCACAAGATCATAGCAATTGTATTGATAATAACCCAACATGGAAGCAACTCAAACATTCCTCAGTAGGAGAATGTATACATTGCAATACACTCATAAGATGAAATATAATGAAACAATAAAAATGAACTTTTGATACATTCTATAACATAATTGACTTTCAAATATGATTTGATTGATAAAATAACCTAGACACAAAAGAGAATATTCTGTTTACTTCCTTTTATAGGAAGTACAAGAATAGACAAAACTAAATGATAATAGTCACAAAAAATTATAAAAAGATGAGCTTTATCTGGTTGGTATCTATAGATAAGTGAATGTAAATTATAGTAAAATAATGAATAAAAATTATTAAATTGGACATTTAAGATTAGGTCACTGTATCTGACAGTATATTTGACTTTAGTCACCTAAGAAAGTTAACAGTAATATATTTACTATGACATATATGCATATAAATAAAACCTACTTTTCCTACTAAATCTATTTTATACATTGTTTGCTACTAAAATAACTTTGTTTTCAGAATTATTATTCATCTCTTAAATATTTGCTCCATAATATTTTTCCTCCAAGTTTACATGAAAAGAAAAGGAATGACTAGATGAGATACAGGTAACAAAAGTGCCCTGATAAAAAGATCATGTGTCAGGAATTTCTCCAGAACCACTAAGCCAAGCAGGAAAGCCCATGATTTGTCCTAGTAGGCATATCCAGTAGTTATTTTTGGCACAGCACTCATCTCTAGCTAGAGGGAATTGTACCTCATTCAAGTCAGAAGCTGCTGCATGACGTAGAAGGACAATTGTTGAAGAAGTAGTGGAACTGCCATTCTGTCTTTCAGCTGCTATAATTGGGAAGCTATATTTGGGGGGGAAATATGTTTAACTTCCTTCCTTATGGCTACTGTCAGTTTTTTTTCTTAAGAGCTAGACATGGCTTGTGCTTGAAATGATTGTAAGTGTTTTTTTTTTTTTTGACTAAACATAGGGTTGAGTTTCTTTCTTTCTTTCTTTCTTTCTTTCTTTCTTTCTTTCTTTTTTGTATCCCTGCTGCTGAAAAGAGGTTCTTAGCTTTACATAGGAATTTTATACAAAATGTATCCATGTCTTCTCAGTGTGAGCAATTTTTCCACTTAATGCTGATAAAATATGTGGAAATGACAGTACCAAATCATTTCTTGTGAGTGCCCCTTCAGAGAAAAGATCATTGTGCTTATTAAAAGAACTTGACATAAAAGCTCTCTTTTTATTTGCATATCGAATTAAAAATCTTTCAGGGCAATGAGTTCTTATGAATTGTGTATAATTTATTACGTTTTCTTTAAAGGATGTGGGTCTTAGAATGACTATACAAAGATTCTCAATTTTCATAATCTCTTTGCCATCAACGTAGAGAGTAAATTTCAACAGTTGCTATAAATGGAGCAATAACCTCTCAGAGAATCTGGCCTACCTGTTCATGCCAAATGGGTTGCATTCCTCACAGCCGTAAATAAAATGAGAGATTTAGGACTGAAAAAAGCCTTAGGAGAATGATGCTCACAATATAGCTTGCTACTTCTAAACCACCTGGGCATACTCCTTTAAGATTCAAATTCCTGCCCAGGTCCTACCTCCGACCCTTACATACACACAGAGAAGTGTATGGACACAGGGCTTGGAAAGCCACATTTTGAACCTGCTACTCCAGTGATTCTTAAATTCAAGGGGTGTGTGTGTGTGTGTGTGTGTGTGTGTGTGTGTGTGTGTAGGGGGTGTTCTTTGGATTAACCAAGGATCAGTGTACTGGTTATTCTCATGAAACCATATTTTATTGCACTACCCTCACAATAAAAACTAGCACCAAAAAGGTGGTGAAAATGGGGAACTGAGATACAAAATTCTGATACAATATTTGTTACTCAAAATGAGTTTTTCATAAACCTTGCTTGTATTATAACACTCTAATAAGCAACTGTATTTCCTTGTACTCAGACAAGAGCTTTGTCTTCCTTCTATCATTTAATGATATTTGCAAAGAAGATCTCAGGAATATTACAGAATTAAATGTTATACCTGGCATAAACATTTGCTTTATTTTATAAGGGAAAATGGTGAGATTTTTAAAGTATAAAATGAACAAAAGACCCATCACGATATCTCTTGTTTTTACTATTAATTGACAATTATGTCCATGAATCAGAGGAATACATAAGAATGGCTTCCTTAGTTCTTTAAAGGAACAGGTAAAGGCAAGAATTTAAGACATTTGTCTTTTTTCTTATAGTCATGATTCAGCTTCATATCTGGAAATTCTGAACAAATTTAGGACACATTTTTAAATCCAACACGAATGTGAGAAATTAAAGCGAAACATCTCATTGTAAAATGATATTTCCCTTACATTTTGAAGTGGGTACAAGTAAAGTTGTTACATTTAACAGTTTAAGATGTGCGAGACTTGTCTATTATTAAAGATGGCAGTTCACCTTTCATAGGCTCTCAGGAGAAAGGCAGCTTCTTTATTCTTACTGAAGAAAGAGAATAAGAGCTAGAGAAGGGATTCAAAATTCTTGCCTTGGATTCAAAATTCAGTGTCCCAAATACTTTTGGGTGCTGACTTGATTGTTTGATCTGATCTCTGTTGGTTTTTATATTTGGAGTAATTCAACAGTAACATAGTAGTAAGATACCCAACTTACCTTTTAACATTAAAATGGAGTGCAGCTCTGATAGGAACAAAAATTCAAGGTGGAAAATAGCCAGATTTTTTGTTAACATAGCATCGTGAATGTAATGATTTCTTAGTATTTTATTATTTGTCGTTATTAGTAATATTATTAAAACAGACACTGAGGAAAAATGCTGTGGTCCCTGTTCTCTTCTTACTGTCCAGTCATGGGTAATGATATCTTAGCTTCATTGATGGAAAACAGTATGTATCCTTCCCATAAATGTTATGGAGATCCAATTTTTACAAGAAAATGAACAAAACATGAAAATAATCTTGGTAATTTTTTGAAAGGATGCTTGGGTATTATAAGATGAAGTAAACACTATCCTTTCATGAAAAATCCACACTGCAGTGTTGATATGAATGCTAATGAGCTCATATGTATGAAAATGACTGACAGATGTCGAAGTATTGGCTCTAAACAGTGCAACTCTACAATTTACCTATTTTATACATCTATAAACTTATATATATTAAAATATGTTCACCTACAAAGTATTATATATTAATTTATAAAAGTAAATCTCTGTATCAACCAATATATAAGACACACAGTATTCTTTGGGAAAGAGTGCCCTTGGAGAGGCTGGTAATTTCTATTGTTTATGTCCAGGCTGCTTTAGATCTAGGACAACTCAGTGGCACTTCCAAAAACTTCACAGTTACAACTGTACTACAATTATATTCCATGTTTCATAAAGAGAAACAGGCAACCAGGCATTTCCACATGAAATCAAGCATTCAAGAAACTTTGACCTTGGACATGGAGTAACTGTGCATTTCTCTCTTCTCCATATCCCAGTTTCTCAGAACTATAATCTGTTCTGGGTCCCACTGCCTCAGGAGGATGGACTTCTCTATCTGGCAATCAAAGATACCTTCCTATTTCTCAATTTAGGCATTGATTTGGCAACACTTCTTTAATTTACCTTCTCTATAGATGTAAGGGCTGAAGAACACATAGGGTCAACTTCATAAAATATGTACAGTGCAGCCTAAATAGAATGTTTGTGGCTAAATGATATTTGACCCTATTTGCAAGGCTGGCAATTTTGGAGTAAATGCTGGAAATCAGGATGCTCTTTTAAAGGAATGAACAAATTGTTCTTGTATCATTGATTATAGAGATCTGTTCAGAAGAAAAATAAGAAATTTCTGGTTGATTTTTCAGAAGTAAACCTTAGGCTTTGGAGAGGAGAATGGAATATTGAAATCAGACTGTTACGAACCTGAGTTTTGGCTCTGTCACTGACAGTTGAATGGGCCCTGAGTGTGTGACTTGGCCCTACTAACCTTCATATCTGCCCTGTAAAAAGGGGGTAACCCATCTAAAATTCATTCAAATATCATACAGTCTGCTGAAGACATGCCAAAGACACGGTGATGGAATCTGCTGCACGATATTGCTCTAAGGACTCAAAAAGCTGTTAGTGTCACGTGTTTAGATTAGGGTTTGGTACCTACATGCTCACCAGAAATATTTTGTTGACTATTCTCCTCCTTTAGGGTGTTTTTTGGTCAGTCAGTTAAATTGTATTTCATCAAATAAATTTTCATACAGCCAATTACATAGTATTTATTTATTTTTTAACTTTTATTTTATCAGTACATGTTTGTGGCACCTAGTGATTACATTCACCATGGAGAGTTGGTACATGCACATAACACATCTTAATTCTTTCTTCATCCCTTTCTCCCTTTCTCTACTTTCTCCCTCCATCTCGAGGCCCCTTCTGATTTGCAAAAGATCTACCTTCTTTTTTCCTATTATCTATCACTTATTTTGCTCTTTATTTGTATAATGAATGTCTCATATAAGAGAAACCATGCTATATTTAAGCTTGGGTATCTGATTTATTTCACTTAACAATATAATCTCAAGACACATCCATTTTCCTACAAATAACTTGTGTTTATCTGTCATGGGAGATTAGCATTCCACTGGGTAAAAATACCACATTTTCTTTATCCATTCTTCTGTTGATGGAGATACAGGCCACTTCCAAGATTTAGCTATTATGAATTGTGCTGTTGTAAACATGGATATGCATGTATCATTGTTATATGACGTCTTTAACTCTTTTAGGAAGATACCTAGAAGGAAGACAGAAATGTCTATCTTTTTCTTTTTTTTTAGGAGTTTCATACTGATTTCCATAGTGGTTGTACCAGTTTACATTTCCACCAACAATGTAGAAGGTTCCTTTTCCCACATAGTCACAATATATTGAGACTCTCAATTTTGTTTCACACTTGTGTCTATCTTTGTACTAGTATGACAACTACTTGGATTAATGTAGATTTAGAGTAAGTTGTGAAATTGGGAAGTATGATTACTCTCAATTTGTTCTTTTTCCAAGATTGTTTTCGATATTCAGCACTCCTTGCGACTCCATATGACTTTAAGGAACAGTTTTTGCATATGTACAAAAAAGGTAGAATGCTGGAAATTTTGTTATGAATTGCTTTGAATTTGTAAATTCCTTTCAGTAGTATTAACATCTTAGCAGCATGAAGTCTTCTAATCCAAGGCCATGTGATCTCTTTTCCTTTATTTAGGAATTCTTTATTTTCTTTCAGATATGTTTTATAGTTTTGAGTGCACAAGTATGTCATTTCTTTAGTGTATTACTTGCCAGCATCTGGGACAAAGTATTCAACACCTGCAACTCAAAAGAAGAGATTTATTTTGGCTCATGTTTTCAGGGGATTCAGCACATTGTTGGTTGACTCCAAGGTAGAAATGGCATGGTAAAGGGCATGACAGAAGAAAGCAGTACAATCCACAAAGGCCAGAAAACAGAGTGAGAAAGACAAAGGAAAGGATGAGACTATAACTTTCTAGGTCACATTCACAGGGACTAGACTCCTCCAACCAGGGCTCACCTCTCAGCAACATGTTCAGGTAGGAGTAATTCGTTAATGAGTGAGGCACCCCAGTGATCTAATCAGTTTCCAAAAGTCCCAACTCTGAACACATGACGTTTTGGGGGAACTTTTTAGATCTAAACCATAACATTTCATCCCTGGTCCAAAAAAGGCTCAGACTCATGTCCAGCTCATCATGCAAAATGCGTTTAGTCCCTCTCTAACAGTTGCCAGTGTCTTAGCAGTTCTGTCATTGCTGAAAAGTTTGAATCCAAAGTCTTAGCTATAAACCTCTAGAAAAATTTTAAAGAAAGTTAAGTACTTCCAACATAAACTGGTACAGGATAAAGATACCCATTTCCAAAAGAAAAAATAGGAGGCTAGAACAGAATCAGGCCAAACTAAACCCAAAAGCCAGGAGGGCAAATATTAAATCTTGTAGCTCTATGTCCAGCGTCTGGGGCATGTGATGGTGAGATGTGAGCTCCAAATTGCCTATGCAGCCCTGGCCTTTTGGCCATGGTATTTATAGCCCACAAGCCCTGTCCATTTGGTTGTCACTTTTCAGTGTTTGCAGCTTTCCTCAACAGCTTTTTCACACACCTGACATCTTCCTTTTCTTGAGGGATCTCCATAACGCCTTTGGCTTTACCTCATAATTTTGTGCACCACCCTTTCAGGGGCTCCTGGTATGGACTCTGACTCTACCATAAAGTTTTGGACTGGCCTTCCAGACTTTCTTCTGAAATTTTGGTGGAAGTGTCTGTGACCCCATAACTCTTGCATTCTGCATGCCTGGAAAACCAGCACAGTGTAAATGATGCCAAAGTCAACTGCCTTGTCTAGTAGTAGACAGGCCTTGGACCATAGCTGCAATGGCCTCTGAGTGCCTGGATGGTAGAACTCTGGGAAACATTTCCCTAGGCTGCCCTGAATGAGCAAATCTTTATCCAAGCAAAGTCTTTTAAAGGCGTTCACCCTTTATACCCCTTAGATTGGCATGTGCAGGGTCTGGTCATTTTCCAAGAGTCTTCAAAGATGCCGTTAATCTTCCCCACCTATTGTTCTGATGTGAATTATTTAGCTTCTTTTTATTGGCCTTAATATTTTTTAACAATACAAATCTCCCTAGCCCTTATTTTACATTATTTCCTTTCTGGTCAAATTGCAAAACTTTCAAATCATTGAACTCTGATTTTGTTCCTGATTTTTACTGTATATCCGGCTAAAGGCAGCCTTAAAGGTTCCATACCACAGCCTAAATTTGGGCTGCCTTGCAATTTTCTATCCTAGAATAATTAGTCCAGCATCTTTAAATTTTGCATCACATAAAGTTTTACAGCATGGTCGAAACATAGAAAAAAAAAATCTTTGCTAGAATGAAATATGCATGGCCCCTGGTCCAGTGTCCAACACAGTCCTTCATTCCAACTGAAACCTCATGAGCCTGGCATTTACTGTGCACATTTCTACCAGCACTCTGGTCTTCTGAACAGTTCATTCTGCTCAGCTTACAGCCTCCTAAGCTTTCTCCATCTCAATTCTCCAAACTTTTCTAAATTTTTCATACAAACTAATTCCAAAGACTCCTGAATCAAATGGTCAGCTACTGTCATGGTAATAACCCCACTTCTCTAGTACCAATTTACTTTATTAGTCATTTTCCTGTCACTGATAGAAAATGTCTGATACCTGCAACTTAAAAAAGGAGATGCCATATAGGGTGTTTGGGACATTTTTAAATTTTTGTTTTACTAGAAGGTGAATAGTAGTGTATCACGGTAATTTTAATTTGTGTTTTTTGATGTGTAAAGTTTTTGATTATTTTTCCACTTTGGTATCCTTTATTGTGAAGTAACTGGTCAAGGGTTTCACCGATATTTTGAATTATATTGTATACTTTTTCTCATTCATTCACATATTATGGGAATGACTCAATGGTTATATATTATCTATATCTTATTATATGTATCATATGCAACAGAGTGTTTACGATGATCAAGAATTCTATATTTATGTTAAGTCCTACCTATCAATGTTTTTCTTTAATGGCTTATGTTTATTTTGTTCTGTTTAAGAAAATTTTGCATAAACCAAAATAAAGATTTTTCTCCTATATTCTTTTCTAGAAGATATATGATTTCACATTTCAGATTTAGATGATGTAACTAATTGCAAATTAAATTTTGGTTATGGATTGAGGTATGAAGTTAAGATTGAGTTTCCACATATACATCTAATTGCTCTTGCATCATTTATAGAAAAGACCACATTTTCCCTATTGAACTTCACTGGCATCCTAGAAATCATGTGAATATTTACTTAATAAATACTATGTACTAGACATTATAAATGCTTTGTAAATACATAATTTAATCTACATAGATAAGTTACAAAGTAAATTTTATTACATCCATATTATAAGTGAAGAAAATGAAGTACGAAGTAGCTTAATAAGTGAATATCACCTAGTTAATGAGCAGCAAATCTAGGATTCAAAAACAGTCAATCAAACTCTAGGGCCTGTGTGCTTAACCTCTACTCCAGGCCAAAAATCAGGTATGATTTTTATGATAACTCACATGATAGATTATTTTTAATTATCTAGAAATCGACTATATAGTTATTTTATGAAGTAATTGTTCAGATGTGTTTATAAATTACACGATGGTCTATAAGGGATTAAATTATGCAGCTCCAACCAAGGTATTTAACTTCTCTGAATTTTAATAGGTTATGAAAGTGTTTATGAGGCTTCACTAAAAAGTACATTTTATAAAAGTCAAAATTTTGAAAAGATGATATTTACACATGCAACCTGGAAATACGATCATTTGAGAATAAGGATGGCACCCTCACTAACAATGATTTTCAAATATTTCTAATGAGTTAGTATTGAACATGCAAAATATGTGATACAGGAGGAAACGTAAAGATGGATTAACCATATCTTCTCACTACAAGGAACTCATGATTCTCTGAAGTCTTGTTGTACTTTACTAGCTATGTGAGATGTCTAATTTAGTTTTTGTTCATTAGTGAGAACCAGAAAATAAGTCTTTCAAGTCAAAGTACAAATCTTCCAGGAAAGGACTAACCATTTAGCAAGAAAAATAAATTCTTCTTTAAGAAGATATGTTGAAACTTTGACAAGGAGGCAGGGGTAAACTGTTTTTGGTGGGAAATTACAGTGAAGCAGTTTTTCTCCTGTAGTTTCATCTTTTAATAATGTTTATATACTAAACATAAAGGCACACATGTTTTGCATATATAATCATTAAATGCAAGCCTAAAGAAGAAAATAATAAACATTTGTATGTAAATCCACCACTTAATGTTGCTATTATACTGTATTTTTGTGCAGGCATTATGAACTCATATTTATGTATATAAAAATGCTCACATATATACATATATATGTCTTTTAAAAACTATAATTGATATACGCTATCTGTAGTTACCAGTTTTTAATCTTACTGTATCTCGTGAAAAATATAAACCTCGAAAATAAGCTTTTAAAATAAGTATGTAATTGAATATTACATTGCTCTAACTTAATTTTTATATCCTTTAACTGCTTCTACTGAAGTTCTATGACTTCACAGAATATTACACTCCCACACATTCTAAACAGTATAAAATGTCTTCCAAATACAAATGATTTACAGAGTATTCACATTTCCTTATTAGTATAACAATCAAACCTACATGAAAATAAAGAAATCCTATGTCATGGGCTAGCACAGAATTTGTTAATCTGTGAAGCCACATGAGAACTTATTATGATTCAGAAATGTATATTTTTCTAGTACAGTGATTCCCAATATGGTGTCTCTGGTCTCCTAGGGGTCCATGAAATAGTAATGATAGGCTTTGAGCTATTTTCAGTATTTCAAAAGTCTGAATATAAATCATATATTTATCTGCAACAAAGCAAAGTGCCAGAATAGAAGAAAGTATACAACTTGGTAGGATAGAACTGGTTATCCTTTACTAATTCAAGGATATGATTCACTGTTACAGTTTTAGATTAACTGGAAAAGGAAAAATAAGCTAGTCATTACTACATAAATTTAATGGTTGGCCAAAAAAAAATCTTTTAAAATATGGAGAATGGGCAGGAATTTTTTTCTCAGAATGGTATCATTAATGGTGAGAAGTCAATTCAAACAACATCTGTCCACATTTCATTGAATTTAAGAAAAACTAACTATGAGAAGTTCTGATGTCAGAGAATTGTCATATGAACAAAAATGTTGCTGAAAGTTGTCAAATATTTTCAAATGATCCATTTCTTGATTTCAGAGTTGAAAACTCCTATGGCCTAGAAATATCAGTTAACTTGGTTAAACTTGACAACATCAGTGCTTTTGGGGTTGTCATACCAATGATTTTATTAAAACTATGACAAATATACTAGAATAAAATTGTATAGATCTACCATTTATGATAAAGCTCACAACACCTCAGGTTTAATGGATTAAGTACAGTAAGCATTTAGGTTCTTTCTGTACAAGTTTCACTGCATGAGATGTCATTTGAGCTGACTTCACAGCATTACAAAGTAACTTGACTAAATGCCTAGAAAACAATAAGACAAACCCTGGGTATCATTTATTTCATTTCTGATGATGCAACGATTGGGAACTACTTATGTTTTTAGAACACTAGATTGGAAAGATCAAAATATGTATGAGTTTATGAAAATGTTCAGAAACTATTTTCCCACTTGATGAATGAAGAGTTTAAAGCCAAAGAGAATAAAAAATATACTAAAGGTTGACCAACTAATGAATTAAACCATACTATTTAAGGGCATACCAGGGTAATCCGTAATCAAATTGGCTTAGAGGAACCAAACAAAAGTATCCACAAACATATAAATGGGCACCAGCAATTTTACAGTCATCCTCAGTCTCAAATTACTTTGCTATCCATCTGCATACATCCTCTCATCTACACAAATACTGTCCCAAACTCTCTCTATAACAGCCCTTTACTCCAGCTATAAAATAACTTTAACAGAGTACAAATTCTTGTCTTATATTTTTTAACCTATTGACATTATTCTTACCTTCCATTATCCTATTGACATACTCTCTTCCTCTCCAAGTCCACCCACCTTACAGATTCCAGTAAAATATAGTCCGTAGGGGGTATTGGCAAAAGGATGAAATTATCAAAACAAGTTTTAGTGTTTATGATTGATGTACACTTAGTTCTCCTGACACTGTTATTTGCAGAAATTCTCTTCTTAGAAATCCAGTGACAGGGTCCACCCTAACAAAGTTGAGTAGTTTGCAGAGGTAAACAGTGTCTCTGGGCAAATAGCACCACAAACACATCACTGGAAAACAGAATCTAACAGAAGTGATCCTTACATTGACAACAAACTCTCCTCACTCTATTTGATCTCCACCCTCAGGACACACATATGCACACACACACACACACACACACACACACACACACGAAAACACACAAAAAAATAACCACAAAAACTCCCAATTCTACCAAAGCAGATCCAAGGGGCACTGATGGAGAGGAAGACAAACACCAGATATCAGAGCTCTATAAAAATGATTAAAGAACTAAAGAAACTCGGCAAGTTAAAGAGAACATGGCCCAAAAGATCATGGAACTAAGAAACAAAATGACCAATGTATATATGGGAGAAACAAAAATGGTAGAGCTGATTAAACGGTTCAAAACATGAATGACAAATTTATCAAAGATATAGACTACACAAGAAGGTGCCACATGGAAACATTAGAGATAAAAATTATATAGAATTCATAAATGGCAGAAATGACCAGTATGAAGTCAGGGCATCTGAAATGGAGGACAAATGGAAAATTGCAATAAATCACTCAGAAAAGCCTTAAAAATGATGAGAATAGAAAAATCCATCCAACAACTACTAGATGACTTTAAGAAGACTATTCTAAGGTTAATCAGAGTTACAGATAAATTAGAAGTTGGCACACTTGGAATAAAAAATCCTTTTACAAAAGTCATAAAAGAAAACTTTCCAAGTACAAAGAAAGATTTAAACATACAAGTAAGTGAGGCTTACAGAACACTAATTAACTATGATGAAAAAAGAAGTTCCCTGTGATAAGGAATAGTCAAAATCCAAGATGTGCAACCAAAAAAAAATCTTAAATGCTGTCAAAAATGGCAAAAATTACACACAAGTGTAAATCTATCAGGATTATAACAGACTTCTCAGCACAAATTTTAAATGCCAGGAGAGCTTGGAGTGTTTCAAGTCTAATACCAAATAATTACCAATTTAGGCTACTGCAGCCTGAAAAAATATCCAAATTTATTGGGAAACAAGGACATTCTGCAAAAAATAACACCTTAAATGATAAATGAACACCAAATGAGCACTCCAAAAAGACTCTGAAGAGACAATGAAACCAAAAAAGTTAAAAAAATATTAAATACAAGCAAAGCAAGTAGTTAAACAAAAAAGGAAAAATAAAGGAGTCATCAACAGTAAAAGAGCTCTATGACAGGAATAAATCAGTATCTTTAAGTAATACCTGTCAACGTAAATCTCCTTAACTCTTTAGTTAAATGACATAGATTTGCAGACTGAATCAAAAAACAGAATCCAACAGTCTGTTGCATTCAAGAAATT
>PVJO010002462.1:75508-89872 GCA_004026905.1 Hystrix cristata
GGAATTGATCACAAAAGAAATCATGGCAAACTTATAAACTCCTGGAAACTTACTAATATTATCCTGAACACCCAATCGGTCATGGAAGAAATCAAGGAAGAAGTTAAACAATTTCTGGAATCAAGTGACAATGCCAACGTAGCACACTAGAACCTGTGGGACACAAAGATGGCAGATCCAAGAGGGAAGTTTATTTTATTTTATTTTCCAAGAGAGAAGTTTATTGCAATATATGCTCACATTAGAAAAACAGAGCCAGCTCATGTAAATTATCTGATGAACCTCAAAATACTTCAAAAACAACAGTCGAAACAGAAAACTAGTTTGAGGAAGGAAATCATAAAGATCATAGCAGAAATTAACAAAATTGAGACTAAAAAATAAACAATATGAATAGTCAATGAGTTGAAGGGATGATGCTTTGAGAGAATAAACAGACCCCTAGGCAAACTTACCAGAAGAGGGAGAGAAAAGACTCACATCAATGCAATAGATCCCGAAAAAGCTTTAGACAAAATCTAACTCCCATTCATGAAAAAAAATAAACCCTGAAGAAAATATGTTTAGGGGGACCCTGCCTCAATCTGATAAATGCTATTCGTAACAATCCAACTACCAACATGATATTAAATGATAAAAAGATGAAAGCTTTTCGCATAATACCAGGAACAAAACAAGGAGGTTCACCATCACCACTCCTGGTCTGTATTGTACTTGAAATATTAGCCAGAGCAATCAAGCATCTGAAAGAAATAAAAAATTATGTATAGGAAAAGAAGAAATCAAATTAATAGTATTTGCAGATGACATGATCCTTTATATAGAAAACCAAAAATTCTACCAAAAGACTCCTAGAATTTAAAACCAAGTTCAGCAATGCATCAGGATACAAAACCAACACACAAAAATCAATAGTGCTTCTCTAAAATAATAATGAGCTCACTGAGAAACAAATTATGAAAACAGTAGCATTCACAATGGCATCGAGAAAAATAAAATACTTAGGAATTAATCTAATCAATAAAGTAAAAGAACTCTATAATGAAAACTCCAGAACTCTGAAAAAGCAGACGAAAGAATACACTAGAAAATAAAAAGTTGTAAACCTCTTCCTGGAAGGGCAGTACAAATATTGTCAAAATGGCCATATTCCCCAACTGACAAACAGATTTAATACAGTACTGATGAAAATGCCAACAGTATTCCTCATAGAACTAAAAAAAAAAAAAATCCTAAAATTCAAATGGAACCAGAAGAGACCCAGAATAGCAAAAGCAATCCTGGCCAACAAGAGCGAAGCAGGAGGTATTACAATATTGGACTTCAAATTATACTACAAAGATATAGTGATTAAAAAAAAAAAAAGCCAGCATGGCACAGGCACAAAAACAGACATGCAGATCAATAGAATAGAATAGAGAATGCAGAACCAATCTCAAGCACATTCAGCCACCTGATTTTTGACAAAGGGGTCAAAAAGATATACTAGAGTAAAGATAGCTCTCTTAATAAATGATGCTGTGAAAACTGGCTACCTACATCCAGAAAACTGAAGCTAGACCCATGTCTCTCACCGTGTACTAAACTAATATCAAAATGGATCAAAGATCTAAATATTAAAACAGAAACATTTAACCTTCTGGAAGCAGAGGTAGGTTAAACTCTTGAGGTCATAGGTGTAGCAAGGACTACTTTCTGAATACTACCCCAACAGTACAATAAATAGCATCAAGAGTCAACATAAGGGATTATATCAAATTAAAAAGGAATTAACCAACAGAGTGAAAAGACAACCTACAGAATGGGAAAACATTTTTGCCAGCTATTTCTCAGACATAAGAATAGTATATAGATTATATAAAGAAAAAAGTTAGACTCCCAAAGTAAAAGATCCAATGAAAAAATGGGCACCACAATGCACAGATACTTCACAGTAGAACAAATACAAATGACCAAAAAATACATGAAAAAATGTTCAACATCTCTGGCTTTTAGAGAATACAAGTTAAAACAACACTGAGATGTCATCTTACTCTAGAAGAACGGCAAACATCAAGAAATTAAATAGTAAGAAACAGTGGGAGGCTGTGGCAATAAAAAGGAACCCTCCTTTATTTTTGATGGAATAGAAACTAGTACAATCACTATGGAAATCAGAATGGAGATTCATCAAGAAACTAAATATAAGAATTCCATTTGACCCAGTATTCCCCTTGTAGATATCTTCCTGAAAGAGTTTAAGGTATCATGTTACAGCAATATATGCATACTCGTGATTATAGCAGCACAATTAATAACAGCTGAATCTTGGAAGCAGATCCTCTGCCCACCAACAGATGAATGGATACAGAAAATGTGCTCTTTATACACAATGGAGTACTACTCAGCTATAAACAGATGAGATTGAGCTCATTCAGGGTGGTATGGCTGTAGACTACTCAGCCATAAATAAGAATAAATTTGAACCATTTGTAGGAAAGTAGACGCATCTCGAAAACATAAAGTTAAGTGAAGCAAATCAGAGACCCAAGCTTAAATACTGTATGATTCCTCTCATATGAGAAATAAAAAGTATAAAGAGCAAAATAAGTGATAGATCATAGGAGACAGGGAGGTTGATCTTTTGCAAATGGAAAGGGGACCAGGCAATGAAGGGAAGGGGGATCAGGGGCATGTAACTGGAATGTAACAAAATGAAACAAGAACTGTCATGTACATGTACTGAATACCAACAATGAAAATAGGCATTCTGTACCTTAAACATGTACTAATAAATAAGTTAAAGATCAATCATTTTAGGCGGCAACTTGTCAGTATCTACTATTTCAGTATCAGTTTGTGAATTTTTATTGCAATTGTTCTTCTTGAACTGTATTTTAAAGAAGCCCAGGCACATTTGAACAGACAGCTGGAAAAGTATTCATTGCAGCAATGTTTATAATAGTGAAAGAATGAAAACTACCAACATGTCCATCAATGATATGCTCACACAAGGGAATATCATTTGGCAATTTGAATATATGTACGATTGTACCATTCTGAAAATAAAGAAAATTTCATAAACACCAAAATACGATCTACTTTACTGTGTTTTTTATTCTGTCATCCTGGTACTGAGAATTTGAACCCAAAGCCTCCTGTATGGTAGGTAAGTGTTCTACCGTGTCTTAGTCTATTTCCTATCCTAGAATATCACAGCCTAGACAATATATAAAGAAAAGACAATTTTTTTGGAGTAGGAGGGAAGAGGATTCAAAATGATCAAGTTATTTTATGTATATATCTAACAATACCCCAAAGAAAGGTAAATATTACATATTGTAAATATACACTAATATAAAAATTATTAATAAAACCACCAGACAGAAAAAAATAATAAACTTGTTCTTTGCTCAAGTGTTGTTGAGAGAATTCATATAACAGTGCAGGTAAAGTGCTAGCATTTGATATACTATTATTGTTATCATTGTTGTTTAAGATTATGCCCCGAGTAAGCTGTAAAGATGCCTTTGAGTCATATCAATGTGCCTTCAAACTAATTGCCATAAAGAGGCTGACTAGCTAATTAATACCTGAATCAAAGTAACACTGACCAATCATTGTTGCCTTATTAATGGATTTATGAGTATCTGTCAATTATTACTCAAGATCTTTATTCTTCTCAATAAAACACTGGAGTTTCTCTCTGGCAAAGTAAATTGAGTTATTAAAACAGGTATACATTCTTCTAACAACGGTAACAAAAGTTGAATGCTGTTTCATTCAACTGACTCACTGGGTGTTGTTGATCTGTATATTATTTAGCAATATCGACACATCTCTGTATGGGTTTTTCATTCCCATAACAACCCTAATCTCTAACCTAAGCTAAAACATCAGAGCTTCAATATTGGATTCTGGCTCTGACTTTTAATGGGGATTAGTCCCGCAATGATTGATTTGCTGGTGAATAGTAAGACAGGTCAATAGATTTTTAATTTTTTTCCAGAAGATAGCCACATATTTTGAACTGTATGCTATGTATATCCACTTAATTTTCGGCTGCATTATGAAATTGCCACTAAACATTTGCACTTCTGTTTATACCCCATTTGTTTGTAGGGATAGTTTATTTCTTATACATTACAGATAATGTGAAAAGTAGAAACTATAAGATAATTATTTTTCACTGAACTATATGTTAATGCAAGTACATGCATTATTTTAACATGAATAAGTGATAGCAATGACAGCCAATAATGTCAATCACAAGAATGTAGAACTACCACGTGAATTTTCAGTATACACTGAGTATTATTTTAGTAGAATTTTAAGAAATGTAATCTAGGAAGTAATCAGTTCTAAAACTCAAATTATTTTGTCAGTTTTGTTTGACTACAGCAAACACCTTTTATATATAGTTCATATCCTCCTAACCTCATTTATCCCTGAGGATTTGGGGAACTTTTGGCCAGTCCCAATTCCTTGGTAACCAATAGTACAGCGATTAACTCACACAAGATAACTTGATAGTGTCTTCTGTCATGCTTATCCTACGTTTTATTCATCTCTGTCTAGAGACTTTTTTATTAACTTGGCAATTTAAGGCTCCATGAATCCACTCTCTGCCCGCATATGTACAACTGAAAATATAGGGACACACTTTGCTGTTCCTCAGCAGGATAGACTGTTTTGCAAAAAAAGGGTTTATTGTCTCAGGAAACAGCAGTATAGGACTGAGTTGTCCATCATACTTAATTCTGAGTGAGCAACTAGATGTTGCATATTTTATGTTTTTCTTGCCATTCTCTCCCTGAAGCCCACCTTTTCTTGCTCTTGCTTCCTGATAAATATTCCTTTATCATGAATAAACACGAAAACCTTTCATAAAGTTCTGTTTTCTCGGGAAACAGTTAAGACAGGGCCATACATCCTGGTTTATCTATTATTTATGTAGATAAGGTAATTGACAGTAGGTCTCCTTTCGTGCTTGAGAGTATCCTGGTTTGTATAATCGGTAATATGGTTGTCCTATTTCTAATACTAACAAGAATGCATGTTGGCTAATATAAAGGCAAACAAGGGATTTTAGGGTTCTTACTACTCATGTGCTCAGTAAAATAACGAATGCACAAATGAACTCAACAAGTATTCATTTAATGAGTAAGAGAATCAATTTTAAAAATTTCATTAGTGTTCAACAGAGTATATAATACCTAAAAAGAATTATAATTATTTAATAATATATAATAATATAATTATTGTATTAGTTACTTTTCTTAAAGTAATGATTTGCAAGAGAGAAGATTTAAGATAGGACATTTACAAGTTAACAACATTCACTCACACAAGCCAAATGCAGGAAGAGTGCAGAATGTCTATCTATGCACTGGAGCCCATGGCAATGTCCCGTGTACATCTTTTTCTGCACTAAAAGGCTGAAGAAATCTATACTGGAGCCAGGGTACGACACTCACAGTGGAGGTGAAGACCAGAGCTCCCTGGAAGCAAACAGCAGCCATCCTCGATGACCACAAGGGCCCGAGCTCCTTCTGTGATAAGAACTGCCGAGTTCCCTTCAGGAGAACCACCCGCAGCAGAGCTTCTCCTGAGAAACAGTCGGCCCCTATCTGCCGCTCCTGTTCTCTTTTGTCCTGTGTTGGCAACAATCCTCAGGTGGCTCTTCTACACCCAGAACCACACCAACTCAGTCCAGCTGGGTGTTCCTGCTCAAACTTATCACAATAACAAGTCCACCAAAATTATTTAATAATAATCTAATTAGACTATATCCAAGTAATAATCAGAGGGCATGATATTCAAACCCAAAGAAGTATAGGTACTGTTGCATTAGGTATTTGCCAGAATATATTTAAAAAGAGTAACTGTCGGAATAGGAGAGTGAGAGAAATCTTCATAATGAAAATGTCATTTAAACTTGGTCTTGGGAATTAAATGGCATTCTCAAACTGTGTAAAAGAGAGTAAGCATTCCAAACAAAAGTTAAGAAAGTGCCAGTGAATGAGAGTGGAAAATTTGTTGACTCATCTGAAGAAGAACAACAACACATTTAGTTAGTTTTAATTTTCACATCTTAATATCTCCTAAAGTGGTATACATCTCCCCCTCAGCCTTACTGATGTATAGTTGAGAAAAAGGATATATTTATAACATACAGTTTACCTTTTTGAAATCATAATCACAATCAAGCATTTAACATCTCTATTGCTCCCAATTTTTTGGCAGGGTGAGAACATTTAAGATCCACTTTCTTAGAGACTGTCAAATATACAATAATTACTACTGACTGTACTATACAACAGAACTCCTAGAATGTATTCATCTTATCTAACTGAAACTTTCAGCAGCATCTTTATATTTCATGAAGCATGACAATCTCATCTGACTCTAAGTAGGGTGCATAGCAAGTGGATGAGCACTGCAGCAGAATAAGCAACTTGGAACTGTATCACAAGGTTGTGCTAAAAACTTTGTTTTTATTCAATGAGCTACCAAGGACAAAATCATGTTTTTTCACACAGGAAGGGTCAGGAAGTTTCAAAACTCTAGTATCAGTGTGAAGAATGAGTGTGCAGAGAAATTGGAGATAGAGAAACCATCCAGGAATCTATTATAATAGTCTTGGCAAGCACTAAAACTGTGGTAATGGAAAAAGAATAGAAGAGATGAATTAAATAGACTTTATGTTGCAGAATCAATGAGATCTTGGGACTGGTTGAATACTGGAACTGAGAGGAAAGGAAGACTTGAGAAAAGGTTATTCAGGTTTATGATTTGGGCGAATTTATGGCTGCAGGAAAATCAACTAAATGGAGAAAATGCAAGGAGGAAGAGATACTGGGGGAAAATATTAAAAAGAAGTACTAAACATTTTAAATTTTGAAGTTCATCTGTAAAGTGCCAGTGAATGTGGCCTGTGATACTTGTCTGAACTCAGAAAAGAGACAGAGACTTGAGATAGGGGTCATTACTTACAAGGAGGTATTGAAATTGTAGATTTTAGAAGACATCTCCCAGGGAAAGTATAAGAGCAAGCAGAAAAGTCAAAGAATAAACTCTGAAAGACTAATTTCTGGAAAAGAAAGGAGAGCAGCATTTGAGAGTATCACAGAAATCTGGTAAAAAGGTCAGGAGAGACTCAGAAACAGATGGGTTCACAGACTCTCAAAATGGAAAGAAGTTAATGAAGAAAGCAATGAAAAGTTTGAGTGTTTTCAATAAAATTAACTAAATCGATGAATTAACACAGAAAATTATTTCAGAGAGTTACACAGGATCTTATTGAGAGATTTTTTTTTCTTTTTTCTTTCTTTTTCCCTTTTTTTTTTTTTTAACTAGCGTACACAAGAGCTGCACTGCACTGGTTTGGGGACTGAATGCTAGAATCAAGAGCCAATCCAAATGTAGAACTATACTTCAAAGCATTTAGGTGTAGCAGGAAGCAGAACAACAGAGCACTAACTAGATGGGAGTTACAGTAAGGCTTCCACATTAGTTTAGGATGGGAATCATGAATTTATTTAACTGAGAACAAAGCAAGTAAATGAGTCGATGAGTCAAGGGAATAAAGAAAATTTACTGATGTGGTTTTAGAAGGAAGAAAGTGAGGTGAGATTAGAGCAAAAGTAAAGAGTTTGAGCTGAGAATGGGAGCAATCTTTTTCCCAGATAAGTCTCAGAGGTGCTATATCTGCAGATGTGATGAGAAAAGCTGAAAGTTTTGTTGATAAGGAGTTTTAATTTTCATTAGAGTTGTTCTATTCAGATTACTCATTTCCATAATGCATTATGGAATGTAAAGAGAATTTCAGTGGCATTTGTGAATATTTTTGGTGTTTCTCAGACATTGTATTCTAAATTTGCAAATAATTTTCCAAGTACTTTTCCAAATGTACACGGAAAAAATTAAACTAATAGAAACTTGTGAAGAAAGACAGAGTAGCCCTCCCCCCTTATCAATGAGGGGTATGTTCCAAGTCCCCCTGTGGATGCCTGAAATCACAATTAATATGCAGCCCTATATACAATATAGATATTTTCCCACATGCTTTGCAGTGTGGCCACAGAAGGAGTTAAATTGTGCTGCCACATTTGCTGTCTGGTGTCTCCTTTGCATCATTACTCTTGTGCTTTGAAGCCATGAAGTAAAAAAGGGTCATGTGAGTACAAGCACTGCAATTCCCTGACAACAGTGTCCTAATAACTGAGATGATTACTCAGTAATTAAGGGGCGAGTAGAATGTACCACTGGGGTATGCTGCAAAAAGAGGTGATTCTCATCCCAGGTAGGACAGAGTGTGTCATCATGGAATTATATCATGCTACTCACACAGCACGCAACTTAAAACTCATGGTTTGTTTATTTCTGGAATTTATAACAATATTTTCAGCCCACAGCTGACCATAGGTAGCTCAAACTTTGGAAAGGGAAGCTCCCAGTAAAGGGATCTATGGTACAGATTTTCACAAAACACTCTCACACGGGTTGTGGGACAAAAGTCAAGATACTGCAGGTCACTAACATATTTATTTGAATAAGCAGATTAACGCTTTCTCTTGCTATATCTGGTATCAGAAGAGAGTTTTAAGATCGTAATGTCAGAAATTTGTTTAAAAAATTAATATTTGTAACATTGTCTGTACATAAACAAAAGTTTCCACTGTATTAGACAGCTAAAGAAGAAAATAAAAAAAAATACTGAATTTGAAGCAAGACTGTGAGCCATAAACATCACAACAGACATTTTTGTTTTTAAAGTAGCTTTGGTACTCTTTATGACCGATTTTAGAATAATTAGAGTTTATAAAATTTCTAATAAAAATTTATGTTTTTTATATACTGCTTTAGAATATAGTCAGAATTTGGCAGTAACAGTCTACATACTCTTTCATTTCTTGATAATATATTGGCATTAGATATTGATAATATATTGAAATGCCTCTTAGAAAAGTCATGTATAACTGTAGAAATGCAAAGCAAATTAGCAAAGGAATGCCTAAAATTAGGTGTCCAGGTGTAGTGTAAGAATTTTGTACTTACTCAGTTGATTTCACAGAGTTGAAAAGCATTAAGTGAGTGGAATGTGTGATAGAAGATGTAGGCGCTGAATATGCAGCAAATTATGTGTTCTCTACCAGAGCTCTCTAGGTATGTTGTCCAAGTCATCAAGCATTCAATATGAATAACTTAACTTCACGGAACTGGAATTTGCATGCATGCTTTTGAACTTTAAATTTATTTGCATTTTTAATCTTTCTAATGTCAAATCCTCGCAGTTGAACTGCAAGGAAGACCAAAGTTGTATCAAGTGGATACTCAGTTTACCCCATGTCAATATTTTACAGGCAAGTAAAATATTTGCTTTATTTTTGCTTTCAATGAAGAATTCAATGACAAAAGGGACAACGGGTTCTTTTTTTTTTTTTAATACTGGGGATTGAACCCAGGGTCACTTTACCACTGAGCTACATCCCTGACCCTTTTATTATATGGGACAGGGTCTAGCTAATTTGCCAGGGCTGGTCTGGAATTTGCAATCCTTTTGCCTTGGTCTCCCAAGTCCTAGGAGTAGAGGTGTGTGCCAACATGCCCAGTTACATGCATAATGATTTTGACTATGGTATAAATCTTGATTCTATGTTATAAATGATTATAAAATAGTCCCCAATGGGACTCCTGGAACACAAACCCGACCACGTCTTCCCATGCTCAAAATCACTTGATCATTGAAGTAGTAAGTTTTAATTCCTGTGCATTTACTACATGCCACACTATTCTCTCTACCTTCTGTGAATTCATTTCATTTATCCTCCCTCCAGTCCTATGAGGTAGTTGTCCCTGTTTTTCACATGGGGAAACTGAGGCACACAAAAGTTCAGCAAGTTTCTCAAGTTCACACATCTAATGAATGGCTGTGCCAGGACTCATCTCCAGCAATTTGACTTTGGGGAAGTTCTGTCAGCATCTTCCACATGATGCTTTTCACAAGCCTCTTGTAATCTACAAATTATTATAAATTTAGTTGCCTCAAGCAGCCAAGGCTCTGTGCCTCTTGCCTTGTAAATGCTTCAGTGCTCATAGATGAAGCTCCCAGGCTTACTTTTTTTTTGCCTGAAGGTTTTATTTAGCCTCTTGAGCTTGCTTTGCTGCTTGTGTGGTAGGTCTCAAGTATCAGGTGTCATTATTTAACAGTCACTGTGAACTAATGATCAAAGAGAGGGCCCCATTTACCTGTTCCAGGGGGATAACTCCTAGGCCTGTTTTTACAGACTTCGGAGTTCTCCAGTAGGATTAAACGATTAAATGTTAACATGTTCCATAACAAACCCTTAATTGTCCACCTTCCTCCCTAACAATCTTCCTCATTGGTCTATGAGTGTTTTTTGGTTCGCCTATAAAATAAATCAATTGTGCCTCCTTTGTTTTCTTAAGTTCTATTTCTAGAGGACCTCGAAGCCCATGGTACTGACATTAGCATCTGGATTTCTGTTCTTTCTCCCATACCACCTCTCTCACATCTTTCAGAAGCTGGCAGACACAACTCTTTTAGTCTCCTGAGCATACACGCTTTGTAAGTCCTTCATGCATGACATTGCAGAGTCAAGTTCCTTCATGTAGAATGACTATTTTGCCATAACCCACCTGAGAAATTCTTGCTAATATTCTTCCTCAATTTAAAATTAGAACACGGCCTTCCACGATGCAGAGATTTGCTTGACTCTCAGAGAAATATAAAGAGCATTTGCCTCTGTTGTTATAGTTTACATTAGATCACCACAGTGATTATCAGAGTGTTTTTCAAGTAAGTTGCCTGTCTTTCTACTAAAATGCAGGCGTCTTGGTGATAGAAAATGGTTCATTACATGTTTTATCCCGAGTGCTCACAGTAGGCCCTTGGTGAACACGTCAACAGAGTGACGAAGTATTTTGGTATTTTGAAAATTTGTATTAAAATTTAAATGACACTCAAATTTTCTTTATAAATAATTTGTGGTTCATTAACTACCAAAGGAATTTGTATGTCTAGCCCAATATTATTACAAAAGCTTCAAATGGTCTACAGATTTTTAGTTACATGTGACTAATATTACAAAACTATCTGCTATATTGTGGGATTTGAGCAAAATAGATCTAAAAGTAACTATATTTGTTTAAGTGGAATTTGTTAAAATTAAATACATATAATTATATTACTATAGAGAAATGGAGGCTTAAACAATATAGTGAGACTATATTTTATTATTTTTACAATTTTATTATGAAATGCTTAATGAAAAGTAAAAAAGCAAGAATAAACCAAAAAACTCAGTTATACTTTAATAGTATTAGTACTGATTACATTCCTTAAGTATTGTATAAAAATTCTTCTGAAAATTTATTATAGGATGTTAATATTACAAACTAATTTTTAAAAATTTTTATTTTTACGAAGAACATGCATTGGTACATTGTCAACATGGTTATTTTGTACCTGTATGTGATGTATCTTGGTTTTCCCCCCTCTTCTCCTCCCCTCCCTTCCATTCACCCACCCCTCTCTATTTGCAACAAGTTTATTTACATTTTTCAATTTTTTCCCCTTTCATCTTACTTTTCTTTTAACCTTTCTTCTTTATCCAGCTTTTCCCTATCTACTTCTCCTCTTTTGAATACTATCTTTTTTTTAACATAATATCTATTATACCCCTTTGTTCTTATTTACATTTATGGTTTCTCATATCAGAGAAACAATTCGATGTGTATTGATAAGTGTCTGATTTATTTCACTTAAGAGTATGTTCTCAAGGAACATCCACTTACATATAAATGACTCTAGTTTACCCTTTTTTATGGTGGTGTAGTACTCCATTGTGTAGAAAAACCACATCTTCTTTAGCCATTCATTATTTGTTGGGCATTTAGGTTGTTACCAAGACTTAGCTATTACAAACTGTGTTGCTATGAACATGGTTGTACATATATCACTGTGGTATGATGATTTTAATTCTTCAGGGAAGATACCAAGCAGAGGAATAACTGGGTCAAATGGAATCTCTAGTTGTGTTTCTGAGGAATCTCCACACTGATTTCCACAGTGGTTGGCCAGTCTACATTCCCACCAACAGTGGAAGAGGGTTCCTTTTCCCTCCTGCAGCCCCACCATCACTTGTTATTGGTTGATTTCTTGATAATAGCTATTCTTTCTGGAGTGAGATGGTATCTTAGTGTTGTTTTGATCTGCGTCTCTCAAATGACCAATGATGTTGAACATTTTTTCATATATTTATTTGCTATTTTTATTTCTTCATTTGAGAAATGTTTATTCATTTCAGATGCCCATTTTTGGATAGGGTCTTTAAATTTGGGGGGTTTGATTTTTTGAGTTCTTTATATATTCTAGATGTTAGAACTTTGTCTGAGGGACAGCTGGCAAGAATTTTTCCTAGTCTGTGGTTTTTCGCCTCACTCTATTAGTAGTTTCTTTTGCTGTGCAAAAGCCTTTTAATAGGATGTGGTCCCAAGCATTGATTCTTCGTATCATTTCCCATGCAGTCTGGGCTCTGTTTATAAATTTTTTTCCAACCCCCGTGTCTTCAAGAGTTCTTCCTATTTTATTCTCCAGGAGATTTAGTGTTTCTGTTTTAATGTTTAGATCTTTGGTCCACTTTGATTTTCACTTAGTACATGGTGAGAGACATGTATTGAGTTTTAGTTTTCAGCATGTGGTAAGCCAATTTTTCCAGCACCATTTATTAAAGAGGCTATCTTCCTTCCAGTGAGGGTGTTTGGCTCCTTGGTCAAAGATGAGGTATTTGAGTGTATTTGGAGTTATTTCTGCATTTTCTAGCCTGTTCCATTGGTCCTCAGGTCTGTCTTCATGCCAGTACCATGCTGTTTTTATCACAGAAGCTTTATAATATAATTTCAAGTTGGGGACTGTGATGTCCCCTGCTTTATTCCTGTTGCCCAGAATTGTTTTTGCTATTCTTGGTCTCTTCTGGTTCTATATGAATTTCATGATTGCCTTTTCTAATTCTGTGAAGTACGTTATTGGTATTTTGATTGGAATTGTATTAAATCTGTATAGTAATTTAGGAAGTATGGCCATTTTCACTATGTTGGTTCTTCCTACCCATGAACGTGGGATATCTTTCCACTGTCTGAAATCCCTTTTGATTTCCTTTTTTAGAGTACTGTAGTTTTCAATGAAAAGATCCTTTACTTGTTTTGTTAGATAGATTTGTACGTATTTCATTTTTTTGATGCAATTGTGAAAGGAATATCTTCTGTTATTTCTTTCTCAGTGAGTTTGTTATTGGTATATAGGAATGCTATTGACTTTTGGGTGTTAACTTTGTATCCAACTGAAATTAGTTATTAAATCTAGAAGTTTTTTGGTGGAATTCTTGGGGTCTTCTATGTAGAGTATCATGTCATCTGCAAATAATGATAGTTTAACTTCTTCCTTTCCTATCTTTATTCCTTTTATTTCTTTCTCTTGCCTGATTGCTCTGGCTAATGTTTCTAGAACTATATTGAATAATAGTGTGATTGTGGACAGCCTTGTCTTGTTCCAGATTTTAGTGTGAAAGCTTCAAGATTCTGACCATTTAGTGTAATGTTGGCCGTTGGTTTGTCATAGATGGCTTTTATCAGATTTAGATATAGACCGTCTATTCCTAATTTCTGTAGGGCTTTTTTATCATGAATGGGTGTTGGATTTAATCAAATGCTTTTTCTTTATCTACTGAGATAATCATGTGATTTTTGTCTTAGATTCTGTTGATATGGTGTATTACATGTATTGATTTGCCTATGTTGAACCGTCCCTGCATCCTCTCTGAATTTCTTGTAGAATTCAGCTATGAAACCGTCAGGATGTGGGCTTTTCTTTGTTGGTAGGTTTTTAATTACCTCTTCAATTTCAAAGGCTGATATTGGGTTATTTAGAATATTTCTCTCTTCTTGATTCAGTTTTGGTAGTTCATGTGTTTCTAAGAATCTGTCCATTTCTTCAGTGTTTTCCATCTTGTTTGAGTATAGGTTCTTGAAGTAGGTGCTGATGATCCTTTGGATTTTCATAGGTCAGTTGTGACTTCATCCCTTTCATTTTTTATTAGATGGATTTGGGTCTTTTCTTTCCTTTTTTGATAAGAGTGGCTAGGGGTTTGTCTATTTTATTTATTCTTTCAAAGAACCAACTCTTCGATGCATTGATTTTTTTGTACTGTTTTCTTAGTCTCAATTGCATTAATTTCAGCTCTGATCTTAATAATTTCCTCTCTCGTATGAGCTTTGGGTTTGATTTGTTCTTCTTTTTCTAGACGTTTGAAGTTCAACATTATATTGTTTATTTGGGCTCTTTCTGTTTTCCTGATGTGGGAA
>PVJO010002462.1:89972-143427 GCA_004026905.1 Hystrix cristata
TACTGCTTTCATTGTATCCCATAGGTTCTGGTATGTGGTATCAGCATTATCATTAAACTGAATAAATTGCTTAATTTCTTCTTTAATTTCTTCTGTGACCCAGCTATTGTTCAGAAGGATGTTATTTAGTTTCCAAGTGTTTATGTGGTGTTTTTGTTCTCTATTACCATTGAATTCCAGTTTTATTGCACTATGGTCTTATAGTATGCATGGTATAATTTCAATTCCCTTACATTTACTTAAATATGCTTTATGAGCAAGTATATGGTCTATTTTGGAGAACATCCCATGTACAGCTGAGAAGAATATGTATTCTGTTGTTATGGGGAGGAGCACTGTGTATACATCTGCTAAGTCCATTTGTTCTCAGATTTGATTCAGTTTTGATATTCCTTTGTTAAGTTTTTGTCTGGTTGATCTGCCTATTTGTGACAGTGGGGTATTGAAGTCTCCCATTATAATTGTTTTAGTATTTATTTGATCTTTCATGTTCCTTAGTATTTGTTTTAATGTAGTTAGGTGCACCAGTATTTGGTGCATAAATACTAATGATTGTTATTTCTTCCTCTTGGAGTTTTCCCTTGAGAAGTATGTAGTGACCTTTGCCCCTCTTGATCTGTTTTGCTTTGAAATTCACTCTTCAGAGATTAGGATAGCTACCCCTGGTTTTTTCTGGGTTCCTGTTGCATGAAATAGTGTTTTCCATCTTTTGATTTTCAGTCTATGAATTTCCTTTTGAGTTAGATGTGTCTCTTATATGCAACATATTGATGTATGTTGTTTTTTGATCCATTTTGCTAGTCTGTTTCTTTTGATTGGTGAGTTGAGACCATTTACATTGATGGTTACAGCTATTATATATTGATTTATCTTTATCATAGATCTTTTCCATTGTTGGTTCTGTGTTTCACCTCAGTTTAACTGTTTGTCTTGCCTAGTGGATTATTATTTATTAGTGTCCTTGTAATTATAGTTTCCTTTTTCCTTTTCTAGGATATCTTTCAAAATATTTTATAGAGGTGGTTTAGAAGTCATGAATTTCTTCAGTTGTTCTTTGTCATGGAAATATCCTATTTCATTTTTGAATCTGAAGAATAGTTTAGCTGGGTACATCAATCTGGGTTGGAGATTACTTTCTTTTAAGGCTTGAAATGTTTTGCTCCAGGCTCTCCTTGATTTAAGGTTTTGTGTTGAGAAATCTGCTGTGATTCTGATAGGTTTACCTTGATAGGTGATTTGTTATTTTCTGTAACAATTTTCAGTATTCTGTTCTTTTGTTGAATTTCTAGAATCTTGATTATTATATGTCTTGGTGTAGATTTATTTTGGTTGTGGGTAATTGGGGTTCTATATGCCTCACTTATCTGTATGTCAAGTTCTCTTCTTGCGCTTGGGAAGTTTTCTGTCATTATGTCTGGGAATAATCTTTTTAGATCCTGTGCACTGTCTCCTTTTTTCTTCACTCCAATCAATCTTATGTTGTTCTTTGCATCATCTTGCAGTTGTTGTACTGATTTCTCATAGTCTCTAGTTATTTTTAAGAAGTTTTCCTTTTCATGGTCATGAAGAACAATCCTGTCTTCTGATTCTGAGATTCTGTCTTTGCTTTCATTTAATCTACTGCATATACTTTAAAGGCAGTTTTTTATTTCCTGGACATCTGTTTGGATCTGTTTCATGGGTTCCATTTCTTTCCTAAATTGAGTGGTCAAGTTTTCCACTGTTTTTCCAAGCTCCTCTGTTTTTTTTTTTCCAATCCTTGTCTACTCTAAATTCACTAAGCAGGTATTTCATTATGATCATCATCTCTTTCTTAACTTGGCCAATTATTTCTAATTTGATGTTCTCTATAACCTCGCCCATCTGTTTTTTTAACTTCTGCTGTTATCATTTCTGAAAGTTTGGTTGAGTGTTTCCCAATTTCCTCTATTATGTTGTCCTCTGGATTTGTTCTGAGTGAGCTGGGGGTCTTGGTTGCATTTTACTTCTGGGTCTTGCCATTTTGTCTGTATCTATATGTATTTCCCCCCTTTTAGTTTCAGTGCTGATTTTTATATTTTGATTATGAGAGGTTACTTGAAGACGAATATCAATGCTTTCTAAGGAGAATTCTGTTCATTTAGTGTCTTCAAGGTATATGTGATTCTTGGCTTTTATGGTTGTCTCAAGACCCTGGATTATGTTAATGATTATTACCTCAGATAATTACAGTATTACTATATGAGAAAGTACAACTGGTTATAACCTGTATGACACAGTTGTTACACTAGTACATTAGCAATAGCATCAATTACATTCATGAAATAGACCAACTGTGGTAAATATTAACTTTGTATCTTTAACTGTAAAAGCAAGGTCAACACTGTTATAAAGCAGAATCCAATATAAACCAGGAATTTGTATGTAGTGGGTATCTTGTTAGTAGAGTGGTTTTTACCCTGCTTGTAGCCGGGCTAATGAGGGATAGGAAAAGGTAGAGAGGTAATGAAGAAAGTTCTAGTAGATGTAAAATTTAAAATAGGATTTTATTTATACTTTGGGAAACGAGTAGATAGTTTAGGAAGAGTGTGAGGTGAGAGTAGTAGGGCAAACCATGTAGAATCTAGACAATATTTACTCATATGAAAAATGAAGGGGAGAGAGAAAATGAAAAGAAAAGGAAAAATCAGAGCATTTGGTTGAGGAAGGAGAGATATGAGCAAGGCAGGAGTCAATGAAAGTAAAAACCAAAACAGCAAGAAAGACTATATAGACAAGAGAATGCATCAGACAGGTAACAGGATGAATAAGAGAAAGAGAAAATAAAAGGAGATACAAAACCAATATGTACATATATTATGTATACATACACATATAGTGAGATTTCTCTGATGGCCACCACTCTGTGGAGGGCGCAGGCCAAAACCTGATTCTGTGCTCATTAGCCCTACAGAGTCTGCAGTGGTCAGTGCTGGTACTATGTTGATCCTGGCCTCCAAGCATGGAGTCTAGGGGCAATTGTCAGATTGCAGCTCTCTGGGAGATCTTTGGTACCCCGCCCACATCTCCTTACCTTTATGTCTCTAAAAGTTCCTTAGTGGTGTGGTTATTGTTGGCTTTACCAGATAGTGATGGCTTGGATCAGAAGAGAAATGAAAAACAAAACAAAACAAAGCAAAAAAACCACTAATGAGGGAGAGAGGCAACAGTGCTTTCTGTCCAAGATGTTTCCCACCTTATTTGAGTTTCACCCTGCCAGTGCACGGGCCAAGCCAGTGTGGATTGGCCACCCAGGAGCTTTCTGACCTGCTGGTTCATGCCAAGGTCCGAAGATACAAATTTTTTTTTTAATTTTTTTTGGTGCTGGGGCCTTGTGCTTGCTAGGTAAGCACTCTAACCACTGAGCTAAATCTCCAGCCCCACAAATTAATTTTTAAATGAACCTTAATTGACTTATTGCTTGGATGAATTTCCTAGGGAATTAAATGTCATTTTGAAAGGTTTCTTTCCATAAATACAATTTTTCATACAGGCTAGTTTAAGTTTATAGTTTTTATTTACAGTGTATAATTGCTTTAGGTATTTATAAATATTATTCTAATTTTCTATTCCTAGTTGCTTTTCTCCCAATCTCAATACTGAAGTCTCAAAAAGAATTGTAGCAAAAAGAGACACTTTCAGGCACCATATACCCCAAATAGCAGAAGAACTCAGGACTTCTTCTGCTGTGTTATTGTATCACTGTGTCACAACAGATTTTTTAAACATGGTTCTGAGAACTGAGTTTAGTTCTTTTAGTGACACTAAGTCATACTCCCTCTAGAGAAGCTATTTGTGTGCCTGGCTTTTACACCTAGCACTTTCTTTTTCCCACCTTTCATTTGAGAAGAGAATTTTTAAGATACATTCAAGTCCAGAATTTCAAAATTATGGTTCCCTAAGCAAGTGTGACTCAGCCAGGTTGTGAATTAAGGCAATAAAGAAAATGCCACTGTTCAGCTTTTGCTTGCATTTGTTTCAAAAATGTTGTTCCCTGGAGTGGCCTCTTGAGACAGACACCTTATAGTGGTTTGTATCAGCACACTCCTTACCCATCTGGTGATCTCCAGAATGAAAATGGGACCTGCACAAATGACAGAAATCAGTTAACACAGCATAGGCCAATTTCCTCTCTGCCTTGGGCACATGATTTTGCTTTGGTTTGGAATACCTTTATCACTTTCCAAACTTCACTTATGTAACCCCTACTCTTAGGTTTTCGGATCTCAACCAAACAATGCTTTAGAAAATATCCCTATTGAAAATTAATTCATAGCAACCAATATAGTATGTTCATTTCATAACAATTCTCATAATTCTTATTAAAGAATAGCACATTTCCTTATATGTTTATCACTGGAATGTTAATTTCACCAAGAAAGAAAGAGATTTGTTGCTGGTGCCATGCTGTGTTCTGTATAAGCATTTGGTAGGTTGGAACTAATGAATGACTCGCTTCTTGTTACCAACTCAGGCAGTCACTATATTCATTTGTTTTGGAGAAGTGTCATTTCTGAAATTTGCTGATAGAATCCTGCTAATCATTCTTGTGCCTGTCAATTGTGTTTTTCTTTTTCTTTCTATTTAAAATACAGTCTCTACCTAAACATCTTCTTAAAACATATTTACCCTGTAGTAAAAAATAAAAGTTTAACATGGCTCCAGACTGATTCAGACTCTGAGATCCTCAAAAATATTCTATTACAGCCTTAGATTCCCAATTGAAGAAATAGTACGTGAAAGATGCTTACTAAGTAAATGGGTAAAAAAATGACTAAATGAAGGGAAACCATCTATCAGAGCTCTTGATAGTGCCCATTCTCATATTATAAATAGCTTGTACTTTATAAATTTATCAATGGATTGCTAGAGAACTCAGATGCAATTTATCCTGTGTAAGCATCTTAAACTGTTCATCAGTTCAGAGAACATGATGTTTTATGCTCTGTTAGTACAACATTGTTGGCTCCACACAATGTTAAATCTCTATCTTTTCAAAGAGAATCTGAGGACTAGCTTTTGGAAGTCAAGGCCATTCAATGTTTAACCTAATGGGTCTAAAGTGGCAAATCCACCATTGCTGACACTTACAGAATGTTTACTGAACATCACCTGAGTTTTGGATGCTGAATAAACATGGGGCATACAGAACTGTAATGGCTGGTTCCTTATTCCCAAGAAGGCAATGCTGAAGTGTGTGTGAAGAACAACAGTGTACCTCAGCACAGATATATGTTCATGAATGGAAGTGATGAAAACTCTTTTAGTAGTCGGAAAATCGAGTCATTCTGTGTACAGGCATCAGAGAATGCTACATGAAAGAACTGAAAGATTCAGTTTGAGGGCATCCCAGACAAAGAATAAGCATGGGTGAAACTAAAAATGTTATGATTCACATAGGATCTGGGGAAACACCCAACTCTTTTAAGGACACCAATGGACACAGGCCACGTAGCTGGAGCAGAACATTGGAGTAGGCTATGAGTGGTGAATTTGAAGATCCTATAGGTTGTTAGTATGTGACTTTTGAGGAGGAAAAACGTTTTTTCTGCCTTCTTAGATTCACCTGGGATCTATAAGTTAAACTAATAATTAGACAGGTTATTAAGAGAAAAAAGGCATGTCATTTTTATTAATTTTATGTCTATAGAAGTTCAAAGAAAATCAGTTAAACTCAAGAAAGTGCTCAGATTTGGAGCTCATATACCACCCTGGCAATGAAAAAGGGTTTGGGCTTCAGGGGTTTGGAAAGTGACTAGGAAGTACATGCAGAATCTAAAGGAAGACAAGGATTATTTGAGTAAGGTCTGTTTATGCAGTCTTATTTCCATTTTCACTCTATCTACAATAGTAAGTATTCGTTCTTCTTCCACATACATAGGGATATCGTGAAGAACTGTATGTTTTGCTTTTTGTCAGTTAAGGAAAGACAGAGAACTCTTCCTGCTTCTGTTGATTCTCGATGGTGTTCATCTCAAAATAATCCTTATGACAAAATAGCATATGTTAAGGTGGCTGTTCTAATCCTTTCATGGCAATGAGTGCATAATTATAGCTTATGGAATTCAATTTGTGTACAAGAAATAAATGGTTTTCCATTCTTTCTCTCTTCCAATGTCTGTGAAACTATTCTCCTTGGTGATATACACTTGGAAGAGCTAATCTTTCAGTGACTCATTTCAAATCTCCAGGAAATTTGTTTGAGAGACTGAGTTGTAACCATTTTTTGCTTCACAATTAATTGACAAACCTTGTAATCACACACATGACTCCAGTTGTTAGATATTAAGGATAGTAGAGAGAGATTTTTAATAAGAAGACAATAAGAAAATATTACATTTAAATTTTACATTTGAATGTAGACTAGCCTGTGTGTTGGTATATCTTTCTGTGTTTCCTGTAGCTCTACTCAGGGAAATAAAGATGAAAGGAAACTATATTTGAGAATTGCCCTTGATCTGCAATGTTATCTTCTGAAAAATATCATTAAATCCAAGTTTCTCTTTTACCATTTCTAAGAGTTATGAGAGAAATTTTATCTTTATCAATTTCTTGAACAATTATGATAGCTTTTATAATTACAGCCTGAGATAACACCAGTCTATTTGCAGACAAGATGAGATGAAATACCTTGACATCAGTTGCAAAAGCATCACATAATTCCATTAGGAGCATTTAGATTGCCATAGCACCATCTGGATATCTCTTTGTTAAGAAGTCCTTTTTCACAGATTAATGTACTTCATTATACATTTATTCATGGGTGAAGAGTTAGTTGGTGAAATCGATGCAACAGTAACTTTCTGCTATTTCTTTATCTATACGCAAACATCAGTGCCTCTTTCTTCAATGCATCCTGCAGAGATTCTTAAACCTAATTTTAAGATTTTAAATTTCTAACTCTGAAAACACATGTATGCATAGCATAATTTCACTTTTTTGATGAACACTCTTGCCAACCATGTTGGGAAAAGAATCATACTTTAGCATGAAAGCAGAGAAACAATAGTTTTATCTGCAAATAAAAAGACTGTCTGAAGTGAATAGTATTAATCAGAAGGTGCATCTACAGAGAAGCATTCAATTAAAAGAAACCAAGCAGCTTTAGTGAATATAGAGTGATATCCTTTTCAAATCGGATCTTCCAATCTAGTACCCTTAAATGTGTATTTGCATTTTAATTGCTTGAAAAACAGTAGGATATAGTGAAATTCCTCAGAAGGCAGATAGTCAAAAGACTTCATTTAAAGGCTGTAGTTAGTGATTCTCTTGCACTGCCACACAACACTTTCTTTAATAGGATGCTTTTAGAAGGCAGTCTCAGTTTGTAATTCTGTGGCATGTTGCAGTGTTATTAAAAGTTGTGTTTACCATGGCTTTAGGAGGTTTGAGACAAAAACTATGGCCTCCTTTTTGCGTCATGGTCACGGAATTATAATTACATAATCATGCATGGAATTAGTGTTCATAACACCATGAATTAACGATCTTTTGTGTTGGTGTCTGTCTACTTTGACAATTTATATCATACTGAAAATGAACAATGTTTTCATTACTGTAGTTGAAAAAAATTTCATTTGTAATATCCAAGTTATTGTCAAAGACTCTTTTTTGGAGCAAGAAACTCACTAACAAAGCACCTAATACCTCTTTGGTCACCCTGAAATGCTGGAATAATATTTTGATGCTAAGATTGAGATTGATACACACACACACACACACACACACACACACACACACACGGAGGAACTTTTAAATCTGTGTGTCCAAATGTCCAAAGAGCCAATAATCAGAGCAGTTAATATCTGGAAACACTTTACTTCTGTGAAAATCTATGATGCTTAGGCAAAAATACTGCAGAAAATGCATCCTTTTGTATATTAGTACCATAAATTCCAAATTAGATAAGAGAGACACATTTGTGAAAAAATTAATTTCTTGAGAAAATTAAGTGTGAAGTAGGTTACGTGTGACGAATTTTATTGTTTTAATAGTTTTTCTTATACAGTGTTCCATTACCCTTCTTATTTGCTGCGCTATTATCAGATGGCTGTAATGAATAATTTATGGATATTTCCCTTCTCTTTCCATAAGAGAAGAAAGGTATCAAGCATAGTAAGGGATTTGGGCAGCAGTAATATCAATTGGTCATGAATATTGTTTTTGTCTCAAGGTTTATAGATCAGATGTATCGATGTAATTGTGTGCATTTACATTTACTTGTTCATATAAAAGTGTATATCAATGTCCATATCCACTGAAAGTTGAGAAAGATTAAAAACATAATTCAACAACATTGATAAAGAGCAAAGTAATTAGTTTTATCCCACTACTATTCCTTACTTAACTCAAAATATCATTGTTCCTTTAGTGAAATGCTACAAACAACTCACAAGGAATAAAAGCTAGTATTATCGCGTGCTTGTGCTGTGGGAAAAGCTGACCTATGTACTTTTTATGCATTAATTAATATCTTCTTTGTGACTGTGATGTAATATGGGCACTATAATTTTACTCATGTTTTATAAATGAGAAAAATGAGGCACAGACTATTCACTCCATTTTTTTCAAACTTGCAGGACAAATTATTAGTAGAACCAGGAATTGAATACAAGGAATGTGTGTCAAGCCTTTTCTTTTAATCACTATTTTAGGTTGCATTCTAGAGGAAAAATACTTGAAAGGTGACATATTTTGGAGAAAGTAGCTAAATTAGGAAAATGTAATATAGTTTGTCTTTGTACTGAGAAACATACATCATTTGTATGACTTTGCATTATTCATCTGTTTTAAGTGTTTGTGTTTTAGTGTTAACTCCCATGAAGTAATGTCATCTTCCCTAGTAGTACTTCTTTGGAATATTTCCAAGTCATAATAACACCATATAACCAGCAGACTCTCGAGAAACAACCTATTATTTGATAATAAATGAATATATTTGAACCTCTTCCTTCTTACTTTACCTGAGGCATTCTGTCTCACAATTTTCAGTGTTAGAAGGAAGACATGTTGGCTTTAGACTTCTCAGCCTCATTGCTGCAAACATGAAATCCCTGTTACTATCCTTGACAATATATTCTCAGCAGGAACTTTCCATTGATAGGGAAACATGGATTTCTGCCCAAACTTTATTCAAAGTATTATGAAGAGAGGGGTTCTATCAGGATACTGGGTTGCCAGCAGATTTGTCCCCACCTGTCACTTGTTCTCCTGTGCCCCTCGGGGCTGCAACTACATGTTCCAGACTTCTTCACCAGGCTCTGGGTGATGCTTGCTACGGGGACACACAGGAGGGGACTGGACAGTAAGAGGAGAAATGGTAATCAAGCAATAAATCCTGAAAATAGCCCTCACTATGGTTGTATTTTTCTCCAGAGAATTTTAGGGTCTGAGATATGTTAACAAGTATCTCCGTGTACTAGGAGCTCCACAAGTGGTCATATCTCCTTCTGCTTATTTCTGGGTTGCTTTACCACCCCTACTTGACTTTTTATTTCTTCTATCACATGTGTCATTAGTTGCCTACAATCATATCCTTTTGCTAAATTGCTTATGCTGGTTTGGTTTTCTATATTGATGGAAGATGTATTATAGACACACAACACGTGGTAGGTCAGCAAACTCTGTCTTACAAATGTGGTCATAGGATCACCCCTGATACTCTTTATTTTCTACTTTGTTTAGTTACTTGTGTAGCTCTGACAACAAAGCTTCATTCTTATGTAATAGGTAATGTGTGCACAACCAAATGACCTCTTTTCCCTACTGTTCGCCTTCACTCTTTTATCACCACCAACAGTGAGCAACAGATGACTGAACTCCATCATGAAGTGGACCTTGTGGTTCTGTGTTGAGATATTCACCCTTTCCCAAATTTTAAAATTTCTTTTAATATTCTAACAGTATAATTTGGACATAGAGATGACAGATACTAAAGTTATTCTCTTATAGCAATGGACATTATTATGTTACGCAATGGACATTATTATGTTACATTAGTTTAACAATTCTGTATGAAAGATGTATTTCTTCTCTTTATTCAATAATTTATATCCATATGGACTCAACTGTACCTACTTTACAGTTTGAGTTATAGTAAAACACCATATTATTTCTTTTGTTTCTTAAATCATTCTAACTTTGGCGATTATCAGGTTTTGCAAGTTGGTTCTTGTGTTTCTTTGGCATTAGCCCATTCTTTTGCTTTTTGAAAATTTCCTTACTTTTGGATAGTATCAGACGCATGTTCCAGGTTCAACTTGTGCTTTCCTTGACCTGACGTTAGATTCACCTAAGCATGTTCAGGGTTCCCAATTCCTCCAACCCCACTTTTTTCCTTTGTCCCAGCTGAGGAGCTCAGGCTGTTTCACCACTGTGTCCCTTGCTGGCTGTGCATTTTAACAGACTTGGATCCAAATCAGGACTTGGAAGTAACCAAAGAATGTTTCAAGGCAGTGAAAGTTGTTACCAGAAATAGCAACAAATCAAACATGTGGCTGAACTTGTAAAGATTAGTTCCATCTCTAAGTGAAAATCCTTAAATACTCATCCATGCTCCAGAGCTGGACCATGTCATGATGGACATAACTGGGTAGAAGATCTTTCTTGTTGTCTATTTCAAGGATGTACATGAGTTCCTCTAATAGTTGCATTTAGTGCTTCTCTCTTTGGAATCTCATCTAACCAGGTCTTCGGATGGTTTGGGGTAACTCATCCAAGAAGCTTTCCTACGACAACTTTCAAAATGACTCTAGTCACATGCTTGTCAGAGTAAAGTACTATGCCTTTTCATCTAGGGATTCAATTGTTTCTTGGCACGTGTAGTGGCTAGAATAGATAATATATTTATGTACACTAACCAATGTATCTCTGCATACCAGTAATTGTTTCTGTTTCTATCTCTCTGAATCCATGTTAAGCTAAATGTAAGATCATACCTAGGTCTCCAACTCTGATTCAGTAACATAGAATTTATTCTCATCTGATTTTCTTGTTTATCCAAAACTTCCTTGGCTAACAGTGAGAAACCTGGCTCTCCCCATCTGACACACACGTACACTTTTCTTTGTCTTACAAACGCATGTATAATGGTTTCAGAACTGCTAACCTGCAGTCCTGTGGGAAGTAACTTTATTGTCTAGAGTGCAATGTTTATATATCCTTTTTGTTTTGTTTTGTTTTGTTTTTTTTGTTTTATGGTACTGGGGATCAAACTCAGGGCCTTGTGCTTGCTAGGCAAGCACTCTACCACTTGAGATAAATCCCCAACCCCCTATATATTCTTCTCTTATACTTCTCAGTCAACACATCTTTTTCTAAAGTCCCTTACATCGTCTCCTGTTGTTTATTACTTTGTATACAGTAAGGTTTACTATTTTTAAATGTATAGTTTCATGGATTAGAAGGAGGTATCTATCACACAGTACTGGAAACATTCTTTTCTTACCCTAAAATATCTCCTGTGTGTCTCCTTTTTTTATTGACCTTATTCAATCATTATCAGAAGACATATGTTAAGTACTTAGATGGGTACAAATATTTAGCTTCCCAATGCCAATCTTAAATTTCACTTCCTAACTCTTCATCATCTATAAAAAGATCAACTTTTTATTATGAAAGATAGGATTCCTCATGACCCATTCTGTCTCATTAATTCTCTTCTGGTTTCTGTAATATTGAATGACTCATCTTCTTTGAATACGGATATTAGTCACTCTTTCCTTAGTATTCAGTACCTGAAACATACCTCTATCCTAGCATTCCCCCCCTGAATTATAACCATTTAAGCAAGTTTTTCTCCCTAACTTGAAACTAAGCTCCCTCACAGCAGATATCTGCAACTCCAGAACCATGAACGGCTCCAGGTATCTACCATAAGCATTTAATCCTTGATAGCTAGATGACAAAGGACATGAGTAAAGTGGTGTGCTTGATGCTGGAGGTCAGTGGTGGTGGGAGAGTGAGAGACAAAGGCAAATGTACTATTAACATCCCCTCATCTAAGAAATGTGAAGGCTCTGCAGATGTGAATTGTCAATAGGATTCAGACAGAGTTAATTGCAAAGGAATGATTCCATAGAACATCTTTAAAAGTTTCATTTTTACTTTTTCTCTGTGAGATACAGGAAAAGGGAAAGCCGTACATTGGTGTTTCTTACAAATTATTTTCTATTAGAATCTTAAAAAGACTAGTCATGCAGACTACACTGGGGCTTGATAACAGGTTTTCATTTAAAATATATGAGAATGGGGCTGGGGATTTATCTCAGTGTTTAGAGAGTTTGTTTAGCAAGCACGAGGCCCTGAGTTCAATCCCTGGCTCTCTCTCTCTCTCTCTCTCTCTCTCTCTCTCTCTCTCTCTTTCTCTCTCTCTCTCTATATATATACATGAGAATGAGATGGTTTCATTCTTGGAAGTAAGACTTGGACAGAAGAGTGTTTTGATTCTTGAGTTTGATGAAATAAAATTTCCCAGATTAAGATGAAGAATCTGAGTCAATAAAATTTAATCTTTTTCAGACTGTGTCTAATGAGGAAACTGGACAATTAAATAAACAAAAAGAACCCATGCTCTGCAGAAACAACCTGAGAGAGGTGAGTCAGTGAAAAATAGGTTGGAGACAGCAAGTGTGCTTACCTGCTGCAGGCTGCAGCAGCTGTAATCGACTTGAGTCTCATCCTTCGGGATGGTACTTAAACCCAGATTCGGTGTTCTGACTAAACCTCCTGTCCAGCCCATCCTATCTTGCTCCCGATACAGAGCTCAGCCCACGTAGATCTCATGTAGGAAAATACCTGGAGACTATGCTTAATACCATTCTATATTCACAAGCATTACAGCTTTTGAATTGGTAGAATAAAGAACTACATCTGTTAATTAGAATGCCCAAGTCATGGAGAATTAAAACACACTGCTCCTCAATGTGGCCAGTGTGGTGATACCATTTATATCAGAGGCACACATGGGACCTAAAACCGATGATTTTAGGAAAGATCAGTTTACGATGGTATAATCACAAAAGTTTCAAACAAGTCAATGTTTTAACAATATAAAATATTTTAATAAAAACTGTTATTTTAATCTAGTTTACCAATTATGTAGCTAATATATTTGTTTATGAACTTTTTTATTATTATCTGCCATTTTAAGCTCAGTTTTAAAAATGTTTATTAGTATATGTTTGTGATATGTAACAAATACATTCATTGTGAGTTACTGGTACATATACATATCACATCCCAATCCTTTCCCCTTCCCCTTCCCTCGCCCTCCTAACCAGTCAGGTTTTTGTTATATCCTTGAGAATGATTGTGGCTGTGGCGAGTTAAGGGAAAAGTTTTCTCTAGTGCAGAGAAACTGCAGAAGGGTAAGATGAAGTGAGGATGTGGGGGTCAGTGCCCACACTAGCATAGGTGGAATAAGTTGGTTCCCAAAAAAAGAACAAGGCATTCGAAGACTTAAAATATCATTTTAAAGGTGAAGCAAGTATAGAGATCAAAATAAGCCTTGGTGAACCAACCCGGAACTGGGTAATCTCCCCTACAGAAAACTGTCATATGTATTATATTGTTCACTAAGTAAGGAGTAAGGTGATTTCTGAAGAATTTCCTCCCTATTGACCTCTAGGTTTTAGGAGTCTGTCCTGATGATGGTTTTGATTCTGTTGCTCCCTTTCTTACTGATGGGACTTCAGGGGCTTCAGTGTTAAAGGTTCTGGATTATATTTAGACCAATAAAAACCAAACTGTTCTAAAAGCAAGGTGAGAATCTCTTTATCGACCATAGCAGCCTGAATTCCTTCTTTGTGCTCTCTGCATCTTCTCAGAAACTGTGCAGATTGACAAACACATAGGTTTGTGCATTCATGAATACATACCTCAAAATTGAAGTCTCCTGCAAGTCTGTGATTTCCAAGAAATTGCGATTGTTTCTAAGAACCTATTCTAATGGCTTAATTGTTCTTCCATTTGGCAGCCTCACTGTGTTTTGATTTTATGAGGCAATAAATGTTTCCAATGAGCTGGATTTACTCCACACATTTAGATGAACTATTTATTAGTAAGCATATAATATATGGGAAAAATAAAAAAAACACAAATTTATCCCAAGATGTAAAACGAAAATGATTTAAAAAACTCACTGCAGCATATCTCGTTTAATAACCACATTCTTTAAATTAGTCTCTAGTTCCTGATATGTGGGAGGATTCTCTATGTTGCATATCAAGGTGCATGTGTGTGTTGTGGGTTGTGTACTAAAGTCCTGGTAAATATAATTAAGAATACATCAAAAGCAATTAACCTACGTGATTTTGATTAGTTATATTGTCAAAGCGTATTAACAGCTGGCAGTATGGGGGAAAATCCTCCAACTGCTCAAAGCTTAATTTACTGTACATTATTGCTTTTCTCTGAAGCTGACAAATCATTTTGAATAAGGCATTCTATTTCATCACACAAAACTCTGTTCCTTTCTTGATACGCAGTGAGTTTCAGCTAACACTCCTCACAATGAATAAGGCTGGTAAGCACATGTGCATTGAGTTTTACAATTATTCTCATTATTTGCATAAACACTGAGTGCAGCCCCAGAGTCAGGTCTTCCTGTGGTCCCAGTTCCTTGGCACCACTTGGGAACCAGCTTCCGCCTTTGTGGCTCTCTGATCACCTTTAGACCATAATAGCACATGTCCCTGGTCCAGGCAATTGCATAACCAGCAGGTGGAAGGGCACTTAACAGATTTCCTGGCTCAAAATAGGCACTTGTTGCCTCTGCACATAGGGCTAAGGTGGGGGGACTCAGAGTGTAAACAGACTCTGACCCAGAACAAAACCTCCAAATTACATCTCCTCCAAGTTGCATCTCAGCTTCACTGTTGCCAGGTCACTTGCTCAGAGGCAGTAATCAACTCCTGCCTGCCTGACAAGAACTGCTGGTGTCTCACTGACAAACCCGGCTCCTGGACTGCCCTCTGCCTTGTGCCCGCCCCCTGCTGCCCGTGTCCCTCACAGCTCCTCACCTGTGAAGTTCTAGAAAAGCAGCCACAGATGATGCAAAAACAAATGTATGCAGTTGTGAGCAAGAAGACTCTGCTTACAAAGTCAGGCAGTAGACAAACTGGTCTAAAACCAGTTTCCCAGTTCCTGAGCTAGAGTACATTTTAACCCCTGTTTTTTAAAAGATGAGGAGATATGCAAATGGGTAAATTAGATAGGCCTAAAGAAAAAGGAGTGAGATCATAGTGCAATCACGTGATAAATTCTCTTTATTTTTCAGATAAAAAATTATATTTATTTCTCCAATACTTTCTTTTGTTTCCTGGAGTTAAATTTAAGTCAGAAGAATTATTTTTTTCCCAGACACAGTAAAAGAAAAAAATTGAAATATCAGTCTACATAGGAGGCCTCCCTTGTTGGTAAATAGTGATCATGGGTGTACATCATTTTACTGTCTGGAGAAAGGGTCAAAGGCCTCATCCTGCCTCTGTGCCAGCGCAGAACTACTGACTGTATTCTCATAAGAATGGCTTAGACTCCATAAGGGAAATACTCCCATGAGTTATGTAGCTCTTCAAGTGACTGTTCATATCCTTTATGGGTATAGATGATTGAAGAGTGGAATGCAAGGTACCCAGGAACAAACTCGGGGCCTCTGAGTGGGGGCTTGCCTCAGATGCAGCTTCTGGACAAGGCACTGAGTTAAAACTCTAGCGCAATTATTTTTGACCTCTAAAATCTTAAACAGAGCTTATTCCATTTTTAAGTTTTAATTTATGTACCTGTTATATGAAATAGTACTGGTGTAATAAATGGGCCTGAATACATAGTAAGACCTTAACAAATTCAAGCAATTACTATTGTAACTATCTAGTCCCTTTGGGCTGTTAGTACCTCTCCCATAAAGGTTATACATAAATGTGGCATTTATCCAGTAATGGTCCCTGGCACGTTCTGAGTAGTTTATCCTTGCAAAGTTTTCTACTAAATTGGTTCGTATATAGGTTCATATATATCACCATACAACCCTGGAGAAGCAAGTAGCATTAACCCAATACACAGAGCAGGAATTTGAACCTTAGAAAATTTAAGTGGTTTTCACTAGTCCATTCAGTTTCTTCATGGTAGAATTGTGTTCTTCTCAAAAAAAGTACCTCAGAGAATCATGTACCAAAATCATACCTAATGGCTTTTTAGGAAAGAACATCTTTGAAAATGCTATACTTTTGGTCCAAGGGCAAATCAACCTCAGTTATTTTCAAACAACTAGACAATTCGGGCATTTTTTCTCAGAGTCAGCCAGGCACAGAAAAGACCTCAATTTTCAAAAGTACTTCTTAGGTTTACTATTTGATGTTTGAAAGATCTTTACATAAGTAAAACTCCTTCAGTGGAGGATTTGGAATATGAAGTGCATGGGATCTAGGCAGACGGCACTGTGTGGTCGGCTCCTCCTCACACCTCCAGCTTTGTGTTGAGCTTCTGCTTCTTTGTCTTCTCTGGCTGTTGGAGCTGGAAGACTCTCTGTCTCTCTCTTCCCTCAAACTTTCCATGATTTGTACTGCTTTTACGGCTTCGAGGTACATCTCTGTCCTCTTGAGTGCAAATGATCATTCCCTTGTAAAGGGCATCAGTGTGTTTGTTTTAGTCTACATATAACTTTCTTAAGAAAACATGTGGGCTGGGGATTTAGCTCAGCAGTTAGAGTGCTTGCCTTGCAAATATAAGGCCCCAAGTTCGACCCCCAGCTCAAAAACAAAACAACAACAACAAAAAAGAAAACATGTTTACAACTCCTCAGACTACAGTTAAGTTCCCTGATTCTATGCTCACCTAGCACCAGTTATAGTTATTTAATGTTAATTTAAAACTATTTTCTCGGTGTTTTCCTTACTGTACTGTTCTGTCACTAATACGAAGTGCCCGACACTTGACACTTAAAGGATGGGGAGGTTTATTTTGTTTACACAGCTTCAGAGAGCTCAATTCATGCATGACTGGCTGGTTTCAAGTCAGAAATGGGATGGCAAAAGGATCTGGCAGCGGAAAGCTGCTCAAGACATGGCAGCAAAGAAGCATAGTGGTAAGGGAGAGAAGAGAGAGAGAGGAGAGAGGGAGAGAAGAGAGAGATGGGGGGAAGAGAGAGAGAGAGAGAGAGAGAGAGAGAGAGAGAGAGATTCCAAAGCCATTCACCCAGTGAGGAATCACCTCTTCCAGCTGGCTCCGCCTCTTACCAGCCCAGTCAGCTATGAACTTATCAACAGATTCATCCACTGATGAGTAGAGCATCCCTGCGATCCAGTCACCTTCTGAAAGCCCAACTTTTGAATCCATGAGAAGTGTGGGGGATATTTTAGATAAATTATAACCCTTCTTCAATGAAAGATAAGCTCCACAGAGATGGCAGCCATGTCTTTTTTGCTCCCTGCTCAATCTTCATGCTTAGCACATATTAACTTCTTGGTTAAGATGGACTGATAAAGTTGCTGTGGTATTCAAGGAGAGTAACTAATATCAGATCTTCTGGGAGAATTCTGATAAGAGAGTGAGAGGAGACAGTACAATGCTGTGGCCAACCAGAGCAAGGTTACAAAGTGGTAAGGAAAAATAGCAAAGAAATGGAAAGTTTTTAGCAGCTAAAAAAATACACTTACGATTTCACTCTCCATTTTAAATGACCATATTGGGACCTTCCTTTTATTCCTCACAGTATTCCATTGTAGAACAGGAATATGAATAGGACTGGCAGATATTAATCCAAATGGCTGAATGATAGTTGCCACCCATGGGAAATATTGGGAAAGAATCAAAGAGAAAATGCCTAAGAAAATGCCTAAGAAGGAGAAATTGGAAAATTGGAATTTCATATTATAAAAATCATAGGACAGTGTTCTTGGCTATTGGGCCGTTGAATATGGTGGGTGAAGTTGTGCACTGCACAACTGAAGGGGGCACTATTCATATATTTGGAGCTACTTATCCTAGTTGGCCTTAGATATACTTTTGTTTGAATTATAACAACAATTATTTGAACTGAGCGCATTCTCTTCTTGAATAGTACCGGAGTACTTTAGTACAAGAAGCAGAAGAAGAGTAGAGGTCCGGTAGGCAAATAACAATGTCTGACACATATAGGATTACATCTCAATCAAGGGCTGCAGCTTCTGCTTTCTTGAAACAAATAACTTTCAAATTCTGGATATATTTCCTAACTTAGTTAAAAGTAAGTATGAGTCTGTCATTTAACCAATGTGGACCTTTAGAACACTTACTTTTAATGTATTAAAAAATGGTCAGAGCTAAAAAGAAAGAGGACAAAATAAAGATACTTTATTTGAAAAAGGTGGTTGAACAGGATCATAAAAGTTTTAAAAAGTTGAAGAATAGTGGTTAGAATAAAAGAATAGTAACATTTAATTTTGAAAATAGTAGAAGAACCATCTAAGTGTGGGCAGAGCAGAAGAAGCATGCATTTAGATGTTGGCTTACGAATTATTACATATAATATTAGACTACTTTATTACAACAGAACCTGCAGAGACTGGATTCACTGAATAACAACATCTAATTATATCAACAGGGATATCACCATATTTTACATACTGGGCCTCTTCCATGCAAAGGTGTTTGTGCCATACTGAGTTTAGCAATCCCTTTGAGTGGTACACACAGGCTCTCTTTTATTAGAGACCTAAGCGCTACTGAGGCACCCAAAGGGAGAGAACTGAGAGTCTTCTATTTTATTTGAATGATTTAATCATTCAGATTTTTCCAGGGAGAAAGTCTCCAGCATAAATGACAAGGTCAGCTCTTTCATATGTAATAATGATTTCAACTAATCAGAACTTCTCTACTAAATTGCATCTTTTGAATTAAATTATTCCCACAAAATTGTGCAGTTTTGGGTGCTTCGTGATGCAACTAGAAAATCCAAATTAAGTGGGTTTAATTTAGAAACATCTATATCTGCATAGTTTTGTGTGTGTGTGTGTTTAATTAACTCTTCTTCAGGTTCTTTTTATCCCTTTTTTTTTGTGCATTCTCCTCATCTTATCCTCTAAAAGCAATGAAAACCGGAACTTGCTACTTAGTGGGAACGAGGGTAAATTATTCAGTATTTCCAAGATTTCATTTTTCTTACCTGTCGTATTGAAATAAGAATTATCTCATTGTTTAGAAAAGATTAATGACTAGAAATTTCATTATAAGTAAAATACCTATCAGAGTCTGGTGCACAGTAGGGGCTCTGGAAAGATAGTTTTTTCCATCCTACCACTCCCCTCTACCGGCACTCCTTTCCTTCGTTTCTTTGTAGCTACAAAGTGTCAAGTTGTTTCCCTTTGACTCCATCTCTTCCTTCCATCTCTTTGGTGTCTTCTCTTTGTCTTGCTCATTCGGTGGAATCTTGAGGACTATTGTTAAATTCAACCATCACTTGAGGGTTGAATTTGTAAGAGTGATTAAATACTGAGAATAACCTCACATGGGAACATAGGAATTGAAATTTGTACAAACAGACTTTCAAGAATTCATTAAGACCAATCCATCAGGAAATCACACGCTGGCACGCAGCTGAAGGATTCTCAGGAGGATCTTGTGTTTTGTGATTATGCTGGCTGAGTCAGTGCAACCCCCATTGTGGTGCAAATATAGAGAAAGGGTCACTTTCTGGGTAAGGACAGAGCCTACATGGGAAATATGCATTTGGTATCTCAAACTATAGAAAACATTTAGGGTTAGAATGATCTAACAGCTCCTCAAGAAGGGTTACGGGGTTTCAACAGGGTTGTACAACTCATTTGATCTCAGCAGGACAAGCTTTTAGGAAATGTAACATCTGTTCACCCATTGCTCTTCTCTCCATGTAAGTCTCTTTGCCTGATTGCTTAAGCATTTCAAGCATATGAACACACACACACACACACACACACACACACACACAGAATGCTTGCACTTACTTTTCGCTGTACCTGAAAATTCTCATTGTCTGACAGAGTTCCCCATTTAACCTCTGCCTCTTTAATCAGTGAAACAGTTTCATTTGTATACAGTCATTCAGTCAGGAAACAATTATCAAGTGTCTTCAGCGTTGCAGGCACTGTAACATGTAATACAAATAAAGTGGTAAAGCTGGGGATTTAGCTTGGAGGTTAAAGTGCTTGCCTTGCAAGCAGAAGGCCCTGAGTTCGATCCCCAGCACCAAAAAAAAAAAAAAAAAAAAATGTGGTAAGAAAAATAGATGCCTTTCCTGCTGTCCTGAACCTAAACTAGTAACATTTATAGGCATTAAATAATTACACAAATGTAATGACTATCTTGTCTATCCTCACACTTCCAGGTGAATCCTCTCACACACATCTTCCTTTTTCTGGTCATAGCCTCTGGCCCTTGGTAGAGTAACAGGGGCCCGATGATGGGGTTACTCCAAGCACTTTGTTTCCCTTGCTGCAGTGATGGGTCCGGGTTTGAATATGTGAACTGAACTGGCCCAGAGAGGTCCTTCCTCTGGATTTTTCTATCTGGAGTGGGAAAGAGCCTAGAAATTTCTATTTATCACGATGCTTCTACATTATGATGCAGAGAAAGTTCATTTGAAGAAAGAGAGAAAAAATGCCAAACCAGTGCGAGGATAAGTTAAATACAAATGGTAATGAGTGGAATGAAATCCTACCAGTTTTATCACTGCATCCAGAATCAAGAGGCCCAGGAGAGGACCTGGTTTCTATATAGTCTCCTTAGGTTTTGGGAAATGCCTAAATGCACTGTATACTCTCATTTCAATGATGCTTCTGGCACTTGCAATTAAAAATATTATTGTTAGTAAAAAATAAATGTAAATTCTTAATTATAAATTGTGGTACACATATTAAAGCAAATCTATGATTTAGGAGAGCATAAAACAGAGGGAAAAATTTCATCTAAAGGATCAAGGAACACCCAGGGAAGTGGATTTGAACTAAGCCAAAGTCCTAGTGGTAGAAAATGATGGCCAGTATGTTTGAGTTTCTGAGTAGGTTACTCAGTTTCCCTTTGGTAGAACACCCACAATTTAAAGGAGAGGTTTTATTTGGCACATGATGATTTCAGGGGATTCAGTTCACACACAGCTGGCTCCAAGGCAGAAACACCATTGTGGAAGATTGCTGGAGAAAAAAATCCTCTTTCAATCCATGGCAGCTGGGAAGCAGAGCGGGTGGAACAGTGCCAAAGAGACAAGGGCCAGGGACCAGATACACCTCTCCCATATCACACCTTAATGACCTACCCTGACACACCAGGAAGTGTGCTTTACTAATGGTTAACAATCACACTGAGCAAAAAGGCCAGGGTAGCTGAGACACTGATCTTCAGACCTGAACGAGCACAGCCAGGTCTTGTGGGTCATATATTTTCCTAATGATGGTCATAAACATTAGCCTCTTCCCCATGTATGTATGGCAGTCTTAATTTTAGGGCTATTTTTACTAAATTTATGAAAGGCTAAGTGACTCTATGACACTATGAATAATTATAAATGAAATAAAATGTGAGTAAAATAATAGCACAGAATAAACTTCTGTTCTTTATATATGGTCATCAGAGCTCAAAGGAAAATCACATGTCCCACAAGACTTCATTAGGATAGAATATTTTACACATTAGGAATTATATTGCCTGAGTTTAGTTTGAGAATACAACTATCTGACCAGTGTCTATGGCATTCCTGAAGAGACTGATCAAGCCAAAGTTTCAGAATAGAGAGCATAATTTTTAAAGTTTGGAAGATGAAAGGGCAAAAGGGAGAAATAAAGCAGATAGTACTTTACTTAAAATACATGAATATATTTTTATGTTATAGATTTTTTTTTAAGATTCTGGGGACATATGGCCATAGACTTGCACCAAAGGGAGCAGGCATTAGTGGTGGTTCAATGGGAATAGATACATTTAGAAAGAAACATAAACATTAACTAGAAACATTATGTAAAATTTTAAAACAAAATCTTAAACCCAAGCCTACTTATCCTATTTTATTGTCTAGGAGAAGTCATCATTGCTTATAAAAACATAGCTTCATATAAAGGCTTCAGTCATTTAAAAAAAATTTACCAATGACTTGCAGGAAGGAAGATTTTAAAAATTGAAGCAATGATATTTCATTGGAAGATGTAGTGATATGTGTTGTTTTCAAGTACAAGAAACCTTGCTCATTCTTGTTTGGCCTGTTTCTATCAGTGGGATATGACTGACTAGCTCTGCCTCAAAACTAGTTGCATGTTAAATGAAGGAACCCTCCAATTATTGCTGTTATCCATATTCCTAACACAGCTTATTAACTGCATATTTCTGGTTCAATGTCTATATTTAGTACTGTAATATTCTTTATTAAACATTTCTTTTAGTTTAGTAAATGAACATGACACTAAACAATAGTTGTTAGGATTGTTCCAGTCCATTCTCCTCAATTATTTATGAAGTGAATTTTTAGAGTCACTTAAGGGAGAGAAGAATCAAGGAAGCTTCGGTTTAGTTAGGGCAGAAAGAAATGAAACCAGAAAAGAGGGCAAAACCAGCTGCTTAAATAAAGGTGGCCAGCTTCCTTTGAAGTCCTTATGAGTGTTGCTTAGTACTGCTCATTCAAAGCACTCGTTAGCATTAAAAAGCTTTAATTAAATGTTTAGGCCCTTGTGTTGAGTACCACACCAGTTTCTAATTATGTGGGTCATGACATCTGAGTTACTGGTAGTTGAAGACAGCATGTCTTCTGAGTGGTCTACAAGTTTGCTAATCCTCTGGCTTCAGTATACTTTCACAATCTCATCCTTACTAGTCCCTCTGCAAATCATTCTCATGCCATAGCTACTTACTTTCACATTCGCAAATACTCCCAAGACTCTTTTGTCTTTTACCTTCAGGATATTGTTTCTAGTTTTAATCTCTCTCTCTCTCTCTCTTTTTCCTGCTCTTTCAAATTCACAGAAGTCTTTTCCAGGAAGCTGTATTTGGGTTCACCATTTTGGGGAGGGATCACTGTGTATTGCATCTTTACCACCTTGTGCTTACTCCCAATGTAGCCCTCTGTATTGTAAATATGCAATTTACTTGTAAATTCTCTGTTGTGCACCTAACAAACACCCACTGAAATTCTTTAAATAAATAGGACAACACACGATACTCAAGTAAAAGCAAAACAAAACTATGAACCAGGGCATCAGAAAGTCATCCACTCTTTCATAAAGTACAAAAATTATTTTTAACATGTTAATAACAAAATAACTCACAAAAACCTTATCTTCAAAATTTTCACCTAGTTATTGCCAAGCCAGATATTTCTGTTAGTATCTTTTAAAAGCCCTCTGGGAAAAAAAAAAAAAGTCCTCTGTATCAAAAATCCATTGAAGATAATTATATTAACACTCAACTATATTTAATTCAGCCGATAATCTGACCTCCAAAACCCACATTTGTTTAACACCATTTTCCCCAAAAATGCAATCCTAAAATAGCTTTGTATCCATAGCCGTAACACCGTTTTGGTGATTTTGCTCTAGACCAACTGAACAATTCATTTCTGAGAAGTGGCAGGCCCCTTTAGTGTGTATGGTGTATTATTCATCGCAGATTCAGCACAAAATCCTAGAATTCAGATTTGGAGGAAGCTTAACAGTCATCTAATTTGGGTGGAGATTACATTTCAGTCCATCTAATCATCTGCTCCAACTTTCAGGATCGTTTTTAGCCTCACAGTCCTGTAGCTGGCGTGGCTGGGTGCCGAGTGTGTGGGACAGACATGGGACGCTCCAGGGACGTGCTAGACTTGGGGAGGACGAGTGGATTATATTCTTCTCCCTCAAGACTAATTCTTTTTATTGCACATAATTGACAAATAAAATCATATGTATTTAATGTGTATAACATTATGTTTTGAGATACACTTACATTATGAAATGTTTACTACAGTCAAGTTAATTAACATATTCATTACCTCACAGGACGTTGGCACAAATTTACTGAGGTGAAACAGTATCCACTGTACTCTGCTAGGTGAAACAGCAGGTTATAAAACAGTATATGTGAAATTTCCTATTATTTATTTTCAAAAATGCAATAATGTATTAAGATATCAGGAGATTGCTGAGGTTGGTGTTCACTTAACTTTTAATCTGTCTCTGGCAGTGAAATTCTGAGCACATTTTGCTTTTTAAAAGTATTTTTGTTTTAGGGTAATTTTTAAAAATGTAATGTTGTTTTCAGAAATATTTATTTTTTGATCGACACATAGTATTTGTACATATTTGTGAGTTACAATGCGGTGTTTGTTTCATGTATACACTGTGTAGGGATAAGTTGATTCTACTTCCCACTTCTTCCCAACATTCAATAACTGAATGATTCCATTTGCTAAGAAAACTAACTTTTGCTTCTTCGTGTTGGTTACCATTTATTAAAATAGGCTTTTGTCATAGTTGGTCAATCATTTTTCCCTGATTTTTTTTTCAGTTCACTATTGCTACTTGTTAATTGACTTGAAGGATAAGTAAAACCTAAACCAGTTTTAGTGGTAAAACTAAAACCAATTTGAATTCTGTACAGTTTGGGAAAATGATTACTTGAGAATAATAGTTTTGATTGAAATTATAAAAATAATCAGAAGTAAATAAACGTTCTTTCTCCTCCCCTTTATGTTGTGCGAAGGATCAAATTCAGGGCCTTATGCATGTTGGGAGCCGCTTCACCACTCAGCTACATCCCCAGCCGTTCTCCTACCTTCTGAGTTCATTTGAAATTTGATTTAAGGATTATCTTGCCACTTAAAATGGTACCAATTCTTACGAGGCACTTAGAGGGGTTAAGACTTGTGAGATAGAACTAAAAACAGCCTTAGTACCAGTGCAAAAGGTACTTTAAAACTTTAATAATAATCAGCCAATTGGCACACTAATAATGCATTAGAAGATTAAAATAAATATGGTGAAGGTCATTTGTCTTCTAACTAGAGGACAGAAAATGGACACTGAATTATTGGAAGCTTAGTTCTTTACCAACTTTGATGTTGTGGAAGTCACTTCACTTCTTCGATCATTGATTTTCCTGTTGGTAAAATGAAGAAGATGATACCTCAGTTGGATGGAAGCATTAATTGTAACATATGAAGTGCTAAGTGATGGGCTTTATACATATTTCCCATCATTACTAAAATCTTAAGGCAGTTTTTATTAAATGTGTATTACTGGGCCACTTACACGGTAATTGCTTAATTATCTTTAGAATAGTTTCTGAGTCACAATCCAGATATCCTTAATCAGATTTTTAGAATGTTAGACCTAGGACTTTGATTTTTTTTTTGTGTGTGTGTGTGTGTGCTGGGGATCGAACTCAGGGCCTTATGCTTGTAAGGCAAGCACTCTAACCACAGAGCTAAATCCCCAGGCTGGACTTTGAGTTTTTAAGAAACACTTTGAATGATTTTTGTGTGCCTTTCATCTGAAAATTAATATACAGAGGGATAAAACTCGGTTTTAATAAGATGAATAGAATATATGATGTCATGAGATAATTGTACCACCTGAACTTTCTACTTACTTTTATGAGATTCTCATGGCTACAGTCTTCTGTAGTCTCTCAGTGCCTTGACTACAATGACCCTTTGTGTCTTCAGGAAATCACATTGTAGAAAAATCTCCTTGGGGCTGATAAATCCTACCACAGATATTTGCTATGTCATGCTATAATTAACTATTTTTAAAAATTGTTATAACATGTCTAATATACTAGTAATGTACTAGTTCTAATATACTAACCTATACTATGTTAAAGGTCAGAGTAATGTCAATTTTAAAAATAAAAAAGGCCTTTTTTGTCTTCTAATTTATGTTTCCAAGGTGTATTTTTAACCTATATACTGTATACTCAGTAAACTGATCCAAGTGCTATCACTAAAGTACCAACTTCTCAGCATAATGTGTGCTAAATATCATAAACTGCTCTTTTCTGAGTTCAAGGACTTATCTGTGCAGCAAAAGAGTCCATTGGAATAGATAATATCTGTCTATCTGGTACCAGGGAAGTCTGTCCCCTCCTTGGGTGGGAGAAACTGAATTGTGAGAGTTGCGTGGAATTATCCAGCATTTTATAGACCACTCTACAGTGAAATCTATAAAGCAATTATCCGTGAGCACATCTGCACTTGCACAGGAAAAAAATAAACAGTTAAAATTAATGAAATTGTACGTGTCGATTAATCATTCCTTTCGGAGTCATACTTGGCTTTAATAGCCAAGAAGAAGTGTACCATCACCCAATTTAATAAGGGCTCCTCTCAAGTTGATTTTACTGTTATTATTATTAATTTTTGCCCCTGTGATTGTTTGCATCAGCTAACTTCAGCTTCAACTGGCTGATCCCTCAAAGGCAATTGCATGTAGAGGTGTTCAGCTGAATGTACAATTAGCCTATTATCCAAAAGCTGCAGTGCGCCGATTATATGTTAATACAGAGTTCTGGGTGTTTCTCTCCTAATGCTCATCAAGCCTTAAAGGTTAGCAGGGGTTCAGGAACTTTCTAACACCATTCCTTTCTCTCCAATTAACTTCAGTTTTAAAATATCCACGGGGATATAGAGTATTAATTTCAAAGATAGTCTAAGTGAAATGGGGTTTTGTGAAGCCAGACACAGATCAAGTTCATCCTGACCTAGTTCCAGCTAAGCAGCATGATCCAAGAGGTTAAGCATCCCAGGTTTGGTCAGTCAGGATATTAAAACTGATTTTTGAGTAGAAATGTTTTGATCTAAAAGTGCTTTTTGAGGTTACCTCAAATACTTCAATTAAAACTGATCTTTGTAGAACATTTACATGTTATATTCCTCATTTTACGGATGAATAAAAGTTGAAATTTATAGAGAATGAATTATTCACCCGATTTTATAATTAAAATCTCACAGTCCAGAATTTTATCTACTACTCCTTCGAAGGCATATATTTACCTAGGTAAGACTTATCTAAGAGGCAGAAGAACATTTGTAAGGTGTTTCTAGCTTACAGTATGTTAAAGAAAACCTTTTGAGGTTTTCTGATACTCCCTTTAGAATTCGTACACACTTAATTTTAGAGTTTGGTGATCTGTTAGGAAATCATGTGAAGGAGATCCTCTGGTAGCTCCCTAGCACTGCCAAACACAAGTGATTTTTCTCTGGAAATGTTGCTAATCTCCAACACTAATCCACCATTGTGATATTTAGGAATGTATATATTTATTTTGTACTATCCTCTTGTCAAAATAGTCACATAAGAAAGTGAAAGTTAAATGTGAAAGCTGTTTGGTTGTGGGCAGGGAAATCGGAGGTGACTATTTCAGAGATGAGGCAGATGGAGGTGATGGCAGAAAAATGCTTGTGATTAAAGTTTAGGAGAGGTGAATGTCAGTAAAGAAAGGGAGGAGCTAGGGGCTGAGAGTCTGGAGCAATGAGTGGTTCTTTTCCAGGGTAGATCAGAAGCCCTTGCACCCCTCTTACAATCTTATGAAAAATGTAGACGCGCCCACTGTGGAAATGCCACATTTGCTCATTCACAGAAAGTGGAAAGAATCCTGCACTTCCTAGATCTGCTGGGTCTCTGATCTCCAATATGTTGCATGGTTGTCTAGCTGACCCCATTATTATGAAGAGGGACTTAAGAGGAAGACTGTGAAGCAGGAATCAAAGTTTTGTTGGAAGGACAGCAGTGAAGGGTCAAAAGGATGCAGAGAATGCTGTGACCAGGGTCTCGTTTCTGAGACTCCTGGCCTCAAGTAGATGCAAAACTTTTCTGCTGGAATTATGCAGAATAGAAAGGTCTCTTATGCTTGATTCCTTTGCAGCTGCTATCTCATGGGTCTACAGGCTTTGGGTAGACAGATGAGAGACAAAAAACAGTCCTCACATCTCTTTTCCATAGCTCCACCTTTCACTTTCACTATCAAGCTATGTTCAGTGGCGCCTGACAGTCAGCTCAGAGGCAGGAAGCCTTGAAGTTTGCCATAAAGCAAAAGAACACTGACCGTTGTTTTACCACCTACCTGGCCACAGAAAATGGGCAGATACCTTTGCGCCAGTGAATCACTCATCAGCGTTCATCACTCATCTTCGTGAATTTCCCTGCTGTCCTCTTGATAGCCCATCAATCTGAGGGCTTCGAGGAGCCAAGAAGGGCAAGCAGAGTGTCTAGGGCAGCATGGAGTCAGAACTGGATGGACATCTTTGGAAGAGACTGAAGACTCATTGTCAGCCAACACACAAAGATGAAGTACTCGAATTGCCTGTCTAGAATCTAAAAGGGTGTTGTGAATGCAAAGCAGGCCTCCTCTCATGTTCCCCACAGCTGCCCCCCACCACACTATTTGTGACCTGTACTATGCATTCCCCACGCTGAGATAGCCTGCTGTGTGTAGTATTTACTTCTTCACCATTTGTTTTCCTTAGTGGACCCTGATTTATCAATGGGGATAAAAGAGTCAGACGCGGGTTCAAATTAAAAAATAATTTGTAAACTTGGCCACTTACTTAAAGTACTTCATAATGTCTCTGCACCCAACTTTCTGCATATGGAAAAGTGGAGCAATAAGAATGACTATGAATATTTGGAGCCAAGGCCCATATTAGGCATCGCATAAATCGAAGATCACAAATAATGAAGATGGTAGACACGATAAATATTTCAGAAGAGTACCCCTCAGACAAGCCTCTCAGAGAGGACAGAACAGATCAACCGCCGCCTGTTCTGAGTGAGTTCAGGATGTTCCTGTGGGCTCCTTAGAACTCTCTCTACTAAATTCATTCCCACTCTGTTAGCTTTATTCAGGATTATAGACGAGGAAGTGGTTGATTTATTATAATATAAGTCTACTGCATTTATTTGTGGTCTCCAAACCACTAATTTTCCTCTTTAATAAAAAGCATATTCTTTAACTGTGCCGTATTCTGTTCTTCCTCGGGGACTTGCACATATTGTTCTCTAATTTGATCCCTCAATCTCCCACACAAATCCCTGAAGTACTCTAGCTTTGTCACCCCTGCTCATCCTTTATAGTTCAGTGAGGTTTTACTTATCCAGGGAAGATTGCCTGGGATTCCAGATCAGGCCTCCCTATTGTATGTCCTTTGGGGATTTCCTTCTTTTGCTTCTCTTTTTATACCATTTTTAGTTAACATGAACTAATGGGACACCATGGTATTTCCATACATGCATAGAGTGTGTATTGTTTATATCTATTCACAAGTCTTCTCTCCTTTCTCCCCACTTTCCCCCAACTCTAGAACCTTTCCCAATTCCTGATCAGCACTATTTTACCTTCCAGTTGACTCTTGTCCTCTCGTGGCTCCTTGATAGTGAACGTGTGATTCTTTTGTGTGTCTGGCTTATTCAGTGTAACACGATATCCTCTAGTTCCATCCATTTTCCCACGAATGATAGGGTAAATGATATTGAATATTTTTTCATGTATTTGTTGGCTATTTCTATTTCTCTACTTAAAAAGTGTTTATTGAGATCATTTGCCCATTTTCAGATTGGATCACTTGCTTTTGTTCAGAGTTTTGAGTTCTTTATATATTCTGAACTAGTATGAAATTGGTGTAAGTCTGAGGGATTGTTGAATTAGTATGTGTTTCCTTCCAATCCGGGAAGGCTCAATTAGCTCAGCTCACTGCAGGGCACATAGTAAACAGAAGACTCTCAGTGAGTTATTTGTTGAATAAATGAGAAGGAAAAAACGAAGTTGTTCTGAATTCCACTTCTGATTATTTCAAACTGTTGTTCCAGTTTTAACATCATCTACTATCTTAACACAGTTTTTTGCTGAAAGCAGAAATTATCAAACAGTCTATATGCCAATAGTTTATTTGTGACTATGATCCCAAGGAGTAAGATGAAGTGAAGGAGCATGAAGAGGACAGGTGGCAAAGTCACATAAACAGTGCTTCATTAGGCTGGTCCCTGCTAAAAGGACTGGTATTCATGTACGAAGATTAAGAAACATTATGAAATGTACCTCAAAACTATCTAACCTGGGTACACAAAGAGCAGCTTTTATCCATTAGCTTTTGACTCTTATTGCTTAAATTTGGCTCCACAGGTATTAACTCCTCTGCACTTCAGTGTTGCTTAGGAAAACATTCAACAGGTGTTCATTGACATGGAGGGATCATAATGCACCACCAGGGAAACCTCAGAGAAGGAAGGAGGTGTGTGGAGCAGAAATAAAGTTGTTGCACTCTCATATCACAGCTGCATGAAGCTACCATGTCTGTATGGAAGTGGTTGCTGTATGACATAATGGCATGGTTGAAGACACAATGAGCTGCATGAATTTTCTTCACACAGATCCCAGTTCAGTCTCTGTCCAGTTAAACTCTATAGAGTCTCCGATGATTAATGTATGTAATCCATCAGTTGTTCTATCAAGATAGTACACTTCCGAGATGGTTATAAATAATCTTGTCTTGTGAGGGAAAAGACAGAAGTCTAACATAAGATACATGGTACTGCTTGATTTTGCCTTTGTACAAATATCACCAATCTGTCATGAAGAGACATCAGTTCAACATAATTTGTTATTCACCAAGAATTTTAGTTTGATGTCCAACTCTTTGAATTATTATGTCAGGTTGAAGTATTGGGGATTTTGTATATAATTTTATTCCCCCTGGATATTTTCTTATGAAAATAAATTTTGTGAAAATAACTTTTGCCCTAAGATTTGAGGGACAATTCTTTTTTTTCCCCTGACTAAATGCTACGAATCAGAGCATTTAAATTAAAATTTTTTCCCTGATAAAGTAGAGCTATACAGTCTTAAGAAATATGAAGGGTAGGTTACCTTTCCTTCGGTAAGTTAAAAGAAGTGCATCCAACTATAAAAATCAGTAACAATGTGGGAGGAAAACACTCCAAGATGTTTGGACCCAACATGTTTGCCTACTATGATGTTTTTGGATTTCCGGTGTGGTAAAAAGTAACAACTTCATTTTAAACATTATTGGTCCTAATTGAATGCTTCTGGCTGAAGTTGCATCTCTGCTACCAGCCTATACAATGTTTTGAATTTTCTAAAAGTTCAGATTTTAAAAGATTTCAGATCTAATTTTTATTATATACATGATTTGAAACTGGACCTAGAATGGGCTAAGGGAGGCGATAGGCAGTGGGTTAATAGACATTTTTAACAAATTTGATTGCCTAGGAGTGTAGCTCAGGGATAGAGCCCTTGCCTAGCTTGAATGAGGCCTGGGGTTCAATGCCCAGCACTGCAATCAATCAATTTCTACTCATTCATTTCCCTTGAGTTGCTTTTATTTCCTTTCTTTTCACTTCTCTGCTCCTCTTTTCCTAGTTTTAATCTGGAAGACGTTATGAACTCAAAATTATTCTTCTTTTACAATAAAATGTTTCTTGCAAATATTGCTTCAAGGATATTCAACAAATTTTGCATGGAAAGAGTGCACAGTCAGTATACCCCTTCTGAATCTACCCTTTGCACATCCTGTTTGACCAGACAGAAGCAAAGAATCCAATTAGATACTCTGTCTCTAAAGGATAGATTAACATCTAGATCCCTGTGTAACTTCATAGACCCAATCCCAACACATATGCTCCAACTCACTGCTATCTGAAATAAGTAATGAGAATCTGCATGTTATCAGGCACTGTATTTTGGGATTCTTCATTACTGGAACTAGAATTAAATTCTCTGGCTAATTGATGGGGTTAGATTCATTTATCTCAAATCTTTTCCAATTGGAAATCACTGTTATTCAAATTTAGCATTTCTATATAAATATAGTTATGTTCTTTATGGCTTTGTGAGTTTTGCCAAGTTTCTTAAGCAAGACTATAAATCTTTATGGGTGAATGCTGCATTTTATCCATTTTTTTTCTCAATTCATCAATAAATTGGTTCTCCTTTGTCATAGAGGAATATTCTTTGTACACGAGACTGCTTTCTTGTGATTTTCAACTTGCTGTAAAAAGCCAGATTTGTGTACTTTAACAAAACCACTTCCTGTGCTTAGAGGCTTGAAATGAATTTTAACCTATTTTTGAGGTTTCTAATGACAAAATCTGCAATTAAGATTATTTCCATAACATTATGAATGATTAATAATTTTAATAATGTTAAACTGCTTTTAGTAGATTGCTAATGGCATCAGGACCAGGATGTAAACCAAAGCAGCTGGTCATAATCACTTTTGCTGAAAACATGCAGCTTTATGTTACATAGCTTCCAAATCAAGTATAAAATTTTTTCAACCAAAAATACTTGGGAAACACAAGAGTAAATATAACTATAAATCCAAAATATAATCCCATGTTTGAAGCTGCACCAATAAATTGCATGTATATGATCAATCTCTTTTAATTATCTAGTATAAATATCTTTCAGACAGTACAAAAGATTTTATATCTAACAGATTAACCAAGTTTATCAATTAACTGATCTTTGGTAATGTCATTTTCATTGAAAAATAGAACGAGTAAATTTTTAAAACTGTGGTAAAATATATGTAAACATAAAAAATTTAACCATTTTTGAGAGTATTGTTTTACTGGTGTCGTGTATATTTACACTACTGTACCATCAATGTCCAGAACTCTTTAATGTTGGGAAATTTAAAACTGTACCCATTAAGCAAATGCCTATTTTCCTATCTTTCTACTTTCTGGAAATTATTTCTCTACTTTGTATCTCTATGAGTTTGTCTATTCTGGATACCTCATGAAAGTAGGATCTGTGCGTTATTTGTCTTTAGAACAAATTTGCTCTGAATGTACTGAGATGTTGCTCTGAACATAGTTTGATTTGGCTCACAATACTTACAAGAACAGCTTTATAGTGTGCCCTCGATACTGTATAGATTTTTAATTTAAAAAGGTCCTCCCAACTCATATTTCTATGCATCCATTCTGGACAAAGATGGTAAAGGCACACAGATAAAACTAATAACCTATATAAATTAGCACAGTTGGGTGTCCTTCAAGAAGTGCTTACTGCATTAGCATGTATCTTGTAACTTTTTGCTCTTCCTTACTTCTCTGATTAGAACACAGCCATGATACCTGGAGGCAGAATGGTCCTCTGACTAAAAGGTAATGAGCCCATGTTTAGTGGTTGGACAGAACATCTCTAATCCCTAATAGAATCTCTAATCCCTAGTAGCATTGTGCAGAATCTTAATAGCATCCCTAATCTCTAATAGCATCACGAAGATACTATTAGGTATCTTTAACTCTGGACTCTTTAAAAAGATTGTTTAAGAGAAATTAGACACCTCAAACATAATTCCTCACTGATTTATCACTTTCTTCACACAGACCCACATAAACTTGATTTTTCAGATAGTACCCCTAATGTAAGTATATGCCTTCATTAATTCAAGCATAATATCAGATTACCTGTACAAATATGATACTTTTCTTACAATGTTTTGTCTTACAATTTTTGACTTTAAAATGCTTTGAAAGTGATATATATATATATGTATATATATATATATTCAGCAGGAACTATACATAGAGTTTTGAATTTTAGTCTTTTTTCAAGCTACCTCTATGTGATAAGATACCATCTTCTGTGCTGGGCAGTAGATGTGTGCCGAAGCTCCCAGTCAGTATATGGGATCATGAGAACTCTACCTGTACTGTGTGGCTAAGCTAGGATGTTAAATAGGTTAGGTGTGCTAAACGCAACTGCAATTTACAAAAGTTTCAGTTCACAATGGGTTCATTTGGATGTAACCCTATCATAAATTGAGGAGCATCTGTAAAATCTCATCTCATATCATTCACATATAGTTGGATGTGTAGCCGAATGCATATTTCTCAGGATAAAAATCTTACTAGTCAATGTAGTAAAAACAGGAAGAAGAATTAAGCAAAATCATCTTATTATAATCATATTCTAGGGAATTTTTTTCTTTGAAACAGAAGAAAAGCACATAAAAGAATATTGTTCAATAAGCTTTCTTCCAAAGGCATAACAAACATTAAATATTAGGAAGGTTTGTCAGGAGGAATATAGATTATATGAGTAATATCTTTTTGGTAAAAGGAAGCATTAAAAGGCCTGTGGATAGTAGCTCAGTCCGTGCTCTTTTCTAAATTCAAAAAAAGTTAGCATTTATTTGGAAGAACTGGTATCCATGCAAAGCATTTTGGTAGGTAGAGTAAAGGAAACACAGACGGACGAGTTTCAGTTTACACAATCACATGTTTACAATCTACACTAAAGCTGTAGGAAAAAGCAAACAATTGTTTGGCAAGGCATTTGATCACAATTTTCTTATATGATCATTTAGAAATTATACATAATCTAACATTGGCCAGCATTTAGTAGACTATTGTATTGGTCGGCTTCCCATTGCTGTGACTAATACCTGACATATACAACTGAAAGGAGCAAAGGTTTACTTTGCGCCCCCCCCCCCCCCGATTTCAGAGGTTTTCGTCCATGGTCAGCTGGCTCCAAAGCAGCAATGGGATGGCAGAGGAAAGTTGTTCACTTCATGGCAGCCAGGAAGCAGAGAGAGAAAGATTGGGCCAGAGAAAAGAAGTGTTCTTCAAAGGCAAAAGGCGTCCCTCTGTGGCCTACTTCCTTCAACTGGCCAGGGTCCTAATAGCTCATTCATCTATGAACTCATCAATCCTTTGATATAGTTAGCCTACTCATGAACCAGCCACCTCTCCAGACTTCACTTCTCAGTGCATAATTATTTGGGGGGACATTTTAGATCTAAGGCATATAAATTTTCAACAACTACTTATATATAAATTATATATTATTTTTGCCTGATGGACCAAAGATTACTGATATGTGAATTGAGTTTAGAAGAATATGACATTGACAATGAAACAGCTTCTTTCTGAGAGGAAGTGTGGAACATTTTTGAAGAGCATTGCAGACATGAGCAAAGTAACAAAGAGATATAAAAGTGAATAATACATTCCAAGAATGCCACATTACCCACTAGGACTGGGAATCAAGGTGTATCGGGAGATGAAGATTTAATAATTGCCTGAAACAATTTCATGTAGGATTATGGTTCTTTTTCAAGGAGTTTGGATCCTATTCTTTAGGCATGGGAAAGCATTCACATTTTTAAAACTAGAAGAGTGATTTGATCCTGCTTGTGTTTAGAAACATAATCTTGGGTAGTGTTAGGATGCATAGGAACTGGCCATCTAGAAGGCTATGGAAATGGTCTAAACAAGAGCTGTTGAGGTCTTGATTTTAGGTTCTGCAGTCAAAATAATGAATGGTGTGTGAACAAACCAAACAATAGGCCAAAAATCTTAGGACGTGGTGAAAAGAATAGAAGGGTTCATCGGAAGAATGGAGAACTTAGGAGTTTAAAGGGGAGAAAATGATACATAGTAAACCTAAAGAAAATAAGCAAGAGGAGACAGATACGCAAAAGAGAAAATTATGACTCAGTTTTAGCCATTTGTTTTCTGAGGTGCCAGCAGTATATTTATATATAAATATTTGATAGTGAGGCTTGTTCTACTTTGTTTATTTTTAGGAATTTCCAATAATATGATATTATTAATCATATCTGAATTTTTAGAAGATATTTTTAATAGTAAAGATAATGATAATAATGTGGTTTCAATAATACCTTGCCTTTATATAATAATTTATAAACATTTTCAATTCATATTTCTATTTGATTCTTATAACACTTCTGTCAGATCATTGGGGCAAGAGTTATTTTTCCCTGGTTTTTAGAAGAGTCAACAAATGTGAGAGAAATAAAATTATTTGTATAGGTTAATTAGGTAAATATATCATAAAGTTACATTGCAACTCTAGATTTTAAATCCTAGTTCAGAAATCGTGCAGTTTTCTATGTGGCTTTAAGAACAATAATTAAAACAACAAAAAGGCCAGGAGAAGATTCACAAACTTATTTTGATAATAGCAATAATAAACCATAAATTATATAACATCATATTTTGGAAAGTATATGTGGCACATATATGCATGCATATGTGCATGCGTGTATGTATATATACATATACAGCTATATATGTACACTTCTTTTTTTACTTTAACCAAATCAATGCATTATAAGATATTGAGTACAAAAGCTGAAATAAAAATTAATTTGCTATTAAAATGAATATTAAGAGATTTGCAGTAATGAAAAACAGTGCCATTCTTTTCACTAGTTCTTTTAAATTTTGAAAAATGTTCTTATTTTATGAAAACCTATAATTGTTTTATCAATGTTATTTAAGTTCTTTTTTTTTCAGAATTGATTTAAGATCAAGTGAATGTTGAACATTCACTTGCCTTTGAAGGATACGACTATTCTCTGGCTCACTCTGTCCCTTTCTGCTTCCTGGCTGCCATGAAGTGAACAGCTTTCCTCTGCCATACCATTTCTGCCTTGGAGCCAGCTGACCATGGACTAAAACCTCTGAAACCAGGAGCCAAAGTAAATCTTTGCTCCTTTCAGCTGTATGTGTCAAGGATTAGTCACAGCAATGGGAAGCCGACAAACACAACAGTCACCTCTCTAGGTCTCACCTCTGAACATTTCTGCTTTGGGCATCAAGCTCTCGATACATGAGTCTTCAGGACACATTTCATATTGATGCCATTACATAGCGTACAAGTCACCTGTGTTCAAACCTTGTCACTGCCACTATGAAATCTAACGAACTTGTTTAAACCTATGCCTCAGTTTACCATCACTGAGAATAAGCTACACGGTTGTAGCCATGAGCACTGTAAGAGCTACACCATGGTATACATAGTGTACCGTGGACAGGGCAGTGGAAATAGTCTACCTCAGGTGAGGCCAATGCTACATGGTCTATGTAGAAAACCCATAAGAAAAGTTAATAAAAGTCAGACTGCTTTTTTTTATTACTATGTATCGGAAATTCTAAACAATTTAGTGACAAAGTGTTCATCCCTTCAAATGTCTTTTGGTGAACCAATTGCCCACATCCAGGGTGTACACCTTAAGCTGTCCTACTCATCTGGGCAACTTCATAGCTCTTTAATTTGCGTGCAACTTCTCCCCAACTCAGAGCTCTCTGTAAGATTTAAGTTTTAAAGTATTTTAAACCTGTTCCAACTGCACCAGAGGTTAACCTCTCCCACTGCTCTGTTGTGTTCTCTTGCTGTATTACAGAAGTTGTTCTTCAGAAAACAACAAAATAAACCTCTTGTATGTGAAAGTGAGTGAGAAGCAGTTACCTAAGACATTTGATACAAAATTAGTAAATACCTCCATCATCAAAAGGTAGTACCTATCCCATGATTTCAGCAGTACTGCAGTACACTGGTAGCTGCTTAGCTACTACCTCAATGTATAAATACAATTGCTTGATATCTCTGATATCTCCAAATTCTTTTAAAATTGAGCACATGTCAGCCAAGCAGACAATCTAAATTTTCCCTTTGGCCTATATCCAGCCAATACCTTTGATACTAGTGATTTCAAGGCCATCGTGAGCTATAGTTGGAGTAAATGACCAGAAGTTACTTTCATTTTGAGGGTCATATTTCTGCAAAAACCGTGAAATAGTCATGAACAGATTGGAACCTTACTCAGAGTAAACACTTATATTTCCCCTTAGCAGCAGAGCATCTTTCCTCAGTTTCCCATCTTTAGCTGGGTTCTCAGTGACAGCCACCAGATCTAGGCTAATTTTCCAGTGAAGACAGGAGAGACTGTGCTCTTGTGGACCCAGGCACTCTATCAAACCATCAGCTAAGTCTTTGCTGGGCCTCAGGCAGGACTCCTGCCTCATTTCACCATGTTAAAAGTAACAGATTTTCTAATATTTAAGTGCCAAGAATTGAGATTTTTTTTTTAGTGGAATCATAAAGAAGTTAATACATCCAGCTACTCCATAGCAGAGCTCTTTCATTTTATTTTCCTTGAACCACTTGCTGCTATTTTTCAAACTTATTTGTTGGTGTGCTTCTTGTCTTTCTTGCTCCATTAACGTAAAATTTATGAGTGTAAGTATCTAACCTGCTGTCTTTAAGCTGCTGGACAGTCCATAGCACACTGATGATGTTTAATAAATGTTTTTTAATAAAGACATATCCTGAAAAGAAAAGAAGGGATATACCTACCATACATTAGGGTAGTGGTTCTGGATTCTGAGAATTTGGTTAAAAATTTGGAGCAAAACCTGTTCTTTCTCATGTATTTTTTAATTTGTAAATTTTTATGAATTTCTTATTCTATACCCGGCTTTATGCTGGGCACCATCTTGAACATGGTCAGTAAAATGAAGTATTCGGAAAACCTCCAGGGAGCATAGACCAATGCATTGTGTAAATCACTTCCATGCTAAATTATTAGAATTTTAGAAAGTTTTGTGGCTATTATATTGACACATTTAAGTAACATTTGATTATATGACAAGTAAAGAACAATGAACATTGTGTAAATATAATATACTGTTCATTATGTTACGATTTCTACATAGAAATCTCAGTGACATAGGTATTTACCCAAAGGAAAATAGGTATTTACTCAATACTCGTGTAATCATACGTCTTCTGAAGAACACACAGTATAATGTTCATAAAAGCTTTATTCGCAGGAACTGAAAACTGGAAAGAATGCAAGAGGATTGAAAAACACACTGGAATAATCATACCATGAAATAGTACCCCATATAAAAGGAATAAAGCACTGATACCTGAAACGCGGATGAATCACAAAAGCACTATTTTGAATAAAAGAAACTAGACACAAATTATTGCATATATGATTTCATTTGAATGAAGTTCTAGAACATGCTAAATGAATGTATTGTGAAAATAGAAGAATGATTTCTATGGGAAGTTGGGTGGGTGGATTAACTGTGAAGGAACCTCTGGGCAGTCTCTGATAATGTGCTGTACCTTGATAGATCTTTTTGGTCTTACTAGTGTATCCATTTGTCAAAATTCATCAAGTAGTATATTTAAAATTTGTACACTCTAGTGTAGATAAATGCTAGTGGAAAAAAGAAGTAAATATTGAACTTTTTAAGTACACCAATGGCAATTTAGGAGCAGAGGTACACTCACTTTAGCACTTGTTTTGAACTTTATCAAGAAATATGATACCTGGGCGGGTAGTTCAAGGATGAATTAGTGAATAGATAAGTTTTCACTGCACAATTATTTCAATTTCTCCATGCACATGAATGTTTTCATAATATGTTAGAAAAATAATACAAGGATTTACTAAAGTCCTTTAATATTGGAATTATTGTATAAATTCTGCATCATGAATCCCTCCTGACTCACTCAGGCAGAATTAATCCCATGCTATTCTCTACAACTACAAGGCATAGAAAATTATCATAGTAAGCAAGAATTACTTCAAACTTTCTCCCATTGTATATTTATTGCTTAAATATGTGACTTGGCGATGACTCTGTGTTGTTTTATGAATCGCTTACATCAATCCCTGATGCAGCTATTTGGCAATTTGCCTTGTACTAGATGCCAGTACTAGGTTGCACACGTTTTGAGACCAAAGATTATTTGTATTTGTTTTTCTTTATCTGTTTCCATAGTTAGCATACTGCTTTGTACACAACTGGTGCCCCCATGACATGTTAAACAGAATTGAAATCGGGTCATAACTAACCAATTTTCTCTTATGTTTTCCTTTCTTCACAAATGTATTCTTCCAGTCGACCTTTCTAATGATCGATATTCCTTTCTAAATAGGTAAGAAAAGAAGATCTGGAGATTTTGATTAAAATAGTAATTCTGATTTTTATAGCTAGAACTGTTGATCAGTTCTTGGATTACATATGGTATTCTACCGTGTGAGAAATAATGGATGATCAGATCTATTGTGATAACATATTTTCATCAATTTTTCTTACCTATGTAGAAGTACTTTACCAACTACCTTATAAAATATCTGCCAGGCTTTATTTTATAATATTTGAAACGCTGTCTCTTCAAAACACTGGTTTTTGTAAGCTCTTGAAACCTCACTATACAGTCAACCACGGTAACATCCTCTGAATTGTTGATGAGTGTACTCAAGTTGTCACTGTGATGACCTTTAACTTCAGCAGTGCTCAGCTCATGAAATACTCTTACCAAGAATTAAAATAGTTCAAGTATGTAAATAGCCATGCTTATCATAATGACAATAGGAAGAATCTTGTAATAAACTGTGATTACAAATCTGAAAAAAGCAAGAAAGTGTAGGTGAAGTAGAATAGAATTTAATTCTGTGTAGAACTAAATGCAGAAGGTATGTTAATTATGTATCTGTTCCTCCCACAGATGATCATGCTTAGAATATTAAAAAAAATCATGGAATGTAGATTCTGTCCTTGAGGGGCATATTTCAATACCTGAGGAGAAAATGTTTCTTTCTCATGGATAAGAAAATATGTGATGCTACTAAAATCAGGAATTTCCTCTTTAACTCATCTACAATTTTCACAGAAAAAAACTTTTCATCAGTTGAAAGCTTAAGTATATTTTTGAAACTTACTTTCCAAATAGATGAAAAGAAAACTCCTATTTGCTTACAACTCTGTCTCTGAGGGATGGTTTAGGGTAAAGCAGTATCTGTCCTGGAGCACAGCCCTAAAATGAATTAGAGGTGTACCTACAACACCTGAGAAGAGGCACTGAGAGACCAGTGGAACTCATGATGAGAAAAAGAGGGAGGAGAGGAAAATTGTGGTATAACACATTTTGGTAGTCAGCTAAAGGAATATTGGTTAGTTTTGTTTTCTTATGTGGTCATTGCTCAGTACCAAAAACAGTGGCAAATTATCACATAAATATATGATTTCAACGGGCTAAAAACATGTTATTTTTCCATTTATGTAAATTTGGAAGCTACTAGACCAGTGAGGGCAAAACTTTTAGAGCTTTCAATAACCTGTTGCGGTATGCGTGCTATAGGTTCGCCACCACTGTGCTAGATTTTTATACCATTTATACCACCACTGATACCATTTATGCCATTTTTATACCATTTATACCACCATCATGTGCTAGATTAATATACCATTTATAAAATGGTATCTTAATAATCTCATAAATAGCTACATAGAGCTATTTCTTAGTGATTCTTATTAATTTGTATTAATAAAATGATTTTAAATTAATATTTCTGGAGGCATGACTCAGTGTTAGAGTGTTTGTTTAGCATGCACAAGGCCCTTGATCTGAGCCACAGTACCACACAAGCAAAAAGGATTTAAAATATTACACCAACCACACACAAAGATTCAAATGAATTGGCTTCTTTTCTTGTTTAGTATTGGTAAGTCAGAAGAACATAGTGAATAAGAACGTTATGTCTGGAGCTAAACTCCTTGATTTCTAATTCTATTTGGGTCCTTAATAGCTGTGTTAACCTGAAGTAATTTATTTCTCAATGACTTAATCTTCTCATCTCTAAAAGAATCTGTAACACTGATGATTACCTCATGGGATTTGTGTGAAGATATAAAAAGTATATATATGTGTACATAATATCATGCACTTCTCTCTCTCTTCCAACATTTTCTGGCATGCAATAACCGTACTGTTATCCTTGTTATACATAACAATTTTACCTGTATATGCATGTGTGTATATTATATAGTACATATGTATTAGAACATTGCCTGGCACATAGGTAAACACTTTCTATAATTATTCATTAATAGTAGGTAATGGGATGAATACAAACATCTTTTAATGTTTTATGCAATTACAATGAAATTTTGTTTCGTAATTCTGTAATTCTGTTCTTACCTCTTTTTTATTTAGTAGCATTTAGCAACTCGAAATAATGTATATTAATTTCCAGGCTAATGATTTTAAATATCAGCTGTAAGGTAATGATGGGAAAAAAATTTAAATTACTGGGACCAAACTTTCCCACGAGCTTTGATATAAATATCTACCTGCTTATTTGACCTCTACACTTGAATATATCCTATAATGTCTTCATTAGTATTTCCTTTAACTAGCACCTCCATCCTTCCAGTTGGTCAGGTCCAAATTGTAGACTAATCATTGATCCTTTTCTTTTATATCCCAAAGCCAGTCAATCAATGAGCAAAATCCTGTTGCATCTACATTCAAAACACTTCATGTAGCAGGCAAATTCATACAGCTCACTCCTCCCTGCTACTATTTTGGTGTAAGCCTCTAATAATTCTCAGCTAGGCTTGCTAGACTGCAGTCCTTGCTCCTCTTTGCTTCCATGTACAAATATTGCCCTTCCATTTTCTCTCCATGAGCAGTCACAAACCAACATTCAGAACATGTCATTTCACTGCTCGAAGCTTTCCTATGGTTTCCCACTGCACTTGGAAGAACATTTTAACCTGTGAATGCCTAATTGATATAAACCCCAGGCCCCTTCCTTCTGTCATGGCCTCTGACTCTCCCTTATCGGTTCCAGACATGCTTGGCTCTGGGAACAGCCTCAGCCTGCCTACTCTGTCTGTTTGCGTCATTTTCTCTTGTTATTTGAACTCCAGACTCATTCTTTTCCCTCAAGTCTCAGCTCAAATGTTAACCCAGAATTCTTGCTAACTACAGAATACTACCTTTGTCATTTCCAATACCTTATTTCAGTTATCTTCATAACACTTATTATTAATGACATATTTAATATTTATTTGTTTGTTTAATATTTATCTCACAGTAGAATATAAATGAAACTCGAGGAGGCCAGGCACATGTTTTATTTACTGCAATGGCCCAGTGCCTAGTGAAGTCTCTGGCCCATGGTAGACAGAAAACAAATATTTAATCCAAAAATAAATAGAAGGCTGGAGATTTAGCTCAACTGGTAGAGCATTTGCCTAGCAAGCACAAGGCCCTGAGTTTGATCCCCAGCATGAAAGAAACAAGCAAACAAACAAACCAACCAAAAAACCCAGACAATTGGTCAATTCCAGGATCTTTAAGATCATCCCAACATTGAATAGGTGTTTATTGTAGTGATGGTCATGACTGTGATTAACAAAACTATACTTTATTACTCATACTCCCCACTAATCAAAATTAGGTTTTCTATAGCTATAAATTTATGTAGCAATAAAGAATTGAACTGACTAGCAAAAATAAATCCATAAGATGATGTGATTTGTTCCTTATATTTCACAGTCTTTTCCTCTACTTTAAATGGAAAGTAATTAGAAAAACCGATTTCAACAGAAAGAAGAATGAACTAGGAAGGACTGTTTTACAATTTTTAGTCTACATATTACTGAAGAAAACTTATACCTCTCAATGTTAACTATTTTTCTGTGTTAAGTGTCAAGCTTTATTTTCTATATACTGTTTATGTTTAAGATTTTTAGTAGTATTTTAGTGGGACTATTTGCTGTTAATGTAATCATTCTTTTGAGTTTGATCAAGAAATTGTTTAAAATATCTTTTCATTATTGGATGCATTAATCCACAGAATATCCACACAGATTTTGTTATTTGATTTACAAGCTTTGACGATATGTCCCCTGGAAAGCAATGCTGTGAAAGGGGCGATGAGAACAAAAACCGAACAAATCACAAACGTCTTTGCCTTGATTTCATGCACAATTGTCACAGTATGTAAGAGCTCAGAAAGAGTGAGATAATGCAGTAAGATAGATGGGAGATTAGAAAAGTGTCATCGCTCACTTATGATTTTATTCCCTTTCTTCAGAAGGCAAGGAAAAAAATCATCTCTTTATCTTCAGCTCAATAAAGCAAAATCTAAATGATGTAACCGTGCATGAATACGATTTCATGGAAGTCATTGTAAAACAGATTGAAGACTAACCCCAGGGAAAGGAGAGATAGATTGTTTTATTCAATCACATAAGATGCATATAAATATTTTACACAGGCATATTCCCTGGAAAGATAGAGATTCTAATCTGAGATTTGCAAGCCCTTCTTCAATTCATCAAGTATGTGATCTTGGGAAGTCACTTACCTTGGAGGTGTGAAAATTCACAGCCTCGGTCTTCAGACAAACAGCAATGGTCGTTGCATGAATCTGTTTGCTCATTTTACATTTCAACTTTTTTGAATAAATGCCCGGGAAGTTTAAAATACTGTGTATGACTTATACAACTTATTAGACAAAAGGCTAACAAAATAATCTTTAATAAAGCTATAATTTCTTACGGCATTTTATTGGTGGTTACTAGAGTGTAATAGATGTTTTATAGCTCACCATTATTTTGGGAAATGACTATAATGATGTACAAGAAAACTATGTATTGCAAAGAAAAAATGAGACATATATCTATGCTAAGGAGATGTTTTGTTTTGTTTATTCAACAGAAAAGGTGCTATTTTTAAAGGTTTCAAGCAACAATTAAAGGTACCTAAATTGATTACATTTTCTCAAGGAACTGATTCTAATTACCTACAGGTGGTTTAAAAAAGGAAAATACAAAAGTCTATTTTCATACTGAGAAATGTTCTGAAGCAGTCTATCATTAATAATTAATTTAGAACCTCTGTCAAAACATCGGTCACGTTTGCTCTTAGCATGTGCTTAATCGGTGCTTTTATGTAGAAATCTCAGATTTCTGCCTGACGTTGCTTTTCAAGACAATGAATACTCCAAGAAAGAGGAGAGTGGAGGGGGAGTAGTAAGAAAGGTCTAATCATTTTTAATTATCATTTAAAGTAAATGACACGCAAACAGAAAATGTGAGAAAAATAGATTAAAATAGAGCCATCTCTCACATATGATAGACATCCTTTTTTTCTCTCTTTCAAATCCAACCTACTGTAGATAGGCAAAAACTCAGATAGTGAAAGCATTTACTCAAATTCTTAGATAGTTATCAGAAATATGGTAAGCAATGGATAAGCTGATACGTGTTCCTGTGTAATACTTACACAAACCTCAAACCAAAAAAAAAAAGCTTTCATTGTATTTTCCATCCTTTCTCAATCATTCTTTTGCATTCTCCCTATCTCTTTAAAAGTATGCTTAAATAAATGTGATTGTTTTAAAATATTCCGATATTATGACTATTTGGTAGATATAAGCTGATTTAAAGGAAAGAGTATCATACTTGAAGTTATGAGATTCAGATCCAAATTGTGATTGATGTAAAACAAAAGTCACTTTACACTTTTTCAAGAATTCATCCTATTATTAAAGACTTAGCTTAAATTAGAATTACACTACTTACAATTTAATATATATCTTTTAATATATATGTGTTTTTTAATCTGAAATTCCTTGTGGAAAAAATGATACCCACCATAAAAATTATTGTTTATAATAAATACAGAAACATCTATGGTGTTGCCAGTAGTGTCAGAAAACAGCAAATATTAATCGAATCTGAAAATAATGTATAACAGCATTAAAAGAAATTTAAGTCATGGGTTAGGACCACTAACTTTCTAAGCTACTGGAACAATTTGAAGGCATGGATATGGAAACCTTGCCGGTAACCCTGGCACACTTCCAAATAAAAAGGATTTAGGAAATTGGATAACACACACACAAAGACTAGTTCTATTGCCTGTTTTCAAAGAGAAAACAATGGGTCTCGTGTCCTAGCAATTCATGAGCTTAATATCTCTCAAAAGGAAAATCCTACAGCAGATCAAATGCATGTTTTGCGAACATTTAGGAGGGGAAATAGTGAAGCTCAAGAATTGTTGACTCTTCATAGAGCACAGTTTTCACATTCTTTGGTCTCTTTTACATATTTCATAACTTACCAGCACCTCCCTCCCAAAGACTATTAACATTGTTGATTTCAGCCAAACATTTACTAATATTTCTAGAGGCTTTAATTGTAGTGAATCAGAACAGTTGTATGAGAAACTGGATTTCTAGCTCATTCCAGAATTTTAAAAATAAAGGTCAAGCTACTTGAGCCCTTTTCTGCAGGGATGGAAAATACATCAATTTACAGCAGATCTTTGTGTCTTATTCTTGTTATGTTTAATATTTGTAAGTCATTGTTTCCAACGAGGAAATAGGAGGTCTTCCTGGCACATCTATGTTACTTCAAATTTTTTGTGGTACAAGACAGTAAATTAATGACAAATCAATCATATCAAATTCAATGGTACAAGCTAGGAGAGCATGAGATGACAGCAAGAAGATTCAGAATGACTTGGTAAGTTAGATCAATGGTCCTCAAATAATTTTTTACATGCAGTAGCTAAAAATGCATTATTTTCCATTGGCATTTAAAATATCATCTATACAACTCGATTACATTTAAGAAGGCCTCTGATTAGGTGCTGGGCAGCACGGCTTAGAAGGTAAAGTGATGAGAGTTTTTAAAAAATTGAATATAGTAAACAATATGGATACCATTTTCTCATGAAAGATGAAAATGAGAACCCCTTTTTCTATATGCCATATTGTTTCCATCCCATCTCAACACCCCAGGAAACCTCTTTTGTCAGATTTCTATGCTTTTTTGATATTTTCTTATGTATTCGTATTAGCATGAAGTATGGGTATCCTGTATTTTTTATTTTCTTCTTTTGTAATTTACACAAATTGTGCATATTCATTATTGACCATAGTAGTTATGTAGCTTAGCTAAGAGTAATAATAAAGGATGTACACATATCATATGACTGAATGTTTCAATGTTTCAAATCATATCAAGAAAGTTTCATAAAAGAATTTTCTTTCCTATAACCTTGAAAAAATATTTTTATTATGGCAAAACAAAAATATGGGTAAACTATGATTTTTGATATAGCTGAAAATTGGAAGATATTTAAGGTGATTATATTTTGATTCCTTGTGTCGTGGTTACAGCTGAATGGTTAGTGATGTTTAGATAAGAAATAAAGGCATACATAATTCACAAATCCTTACATAGTTATTCTATACAATTAATTCTTCTTGCCTTAATTTCAAGGAAAATCATATTTATATGGTAATCATCAGGATTTTCATTCATTTTTGTTTTCCTGACAGTATTATCTAAAGGATTAAAAGTTCATGATTGCATTTTAGTGCATACAATAAATTATTTATAAAATGTATTGATTAACAAATGTAGAAATATAAAAAATGAGTAGTTTCTAAAATGTTATTTTTCTTTACAATACAATGACCAAAAGCAAAATACAAATTATAATCATTGGATATTGATATTTTAAAATAATATTTAAATAAGACTGACTTTAAGACAATTAAATTTTATTAACTTTTTTTTACATTTTACCTGGAAGTAATTTCAAACTTACAAAGAAAAGTTACAAAATAAAATAGAACAGAGAATACACAAATTGTGCAAAGGATTGTTCATTGTTGATATTTTACCACATTCGACAAATTATTTGGTCTCTCCTTTTCTTTCTATACATACATGCACACACTCACATAAAAACACACACGATTTTTTTTAGGTTATTTATGTGTAAACTGTGTTCATCATAGCCCCTTACCTCTGAATGTTTCCATATGCTTTACGCAAGAATAGGGACATTATTTCATATAACCACAATCCAGTTATCAATTTCATTGAATTTAAAATGAGATACAACACTTTTTTTTAACATCTGGTATTGTATTTCAAAGGTTGACTCAAAAATACATTTTCTCTCCACAGTACAGGATATAGGTTTGGGTCAGGTATTGCCTTTGGTTGTCATATCTTTTTGTATTTCTTTAATCTAGAAAAGTTCAAGGCCCTTTCTTTGCTATGTATGACATGGACATTTTGTAGTAATATAGTCAATCTTTTTTTTTTTTTCTTAATAGAACATTTCACAATGTGTGGTTTTGTTTCTTTGGGAATGGATTCTCCTCACCTATTCTCTTCTGAAATGCTGCAGAGTTGCTGGTGCTGTACGTTCTCAGAGTATCACGTCAGAAGTATAGTTCCTAGTCTGTTGGGACCGCTGTAGCAACATACCACAGACTAGATAGCTAAAACAATGAACATTTATTTCTCACAATTCTGGAAGGTGGAAAGTAGAAGATAAGAGTTTTGGCAGAGTGTATGTATGGTGAGGGCCCTTTTCTGGTTTGCAGATGGCTAACTTCCTACTGTATTCTTACAGGATGCAGATGGAGAGCTCTAGTAAAACTTCCTGGCGGGGGAGACTCACGCCTCATCAGTTCAAAGTAGTAGCCCATGGAGTACATGCTTGCTTTCTATTCCTCATCGTTGCTCTTACTTCTGACCACTTTGTCAAATGTTAGCTCATACGTCTACTCCCTAACAGCTATATTTCTCCCCCTGTTAGAACTAGTAAGCATTCTGCAGGGAGACACTTTAAGGTCATGCAAGTATTCTGTTCCTCATCAAAATTTCTTCTTAGGAAGGAGAAATTACATATTGCATGTTTATAAATTCATATAAACACACTACACATATGTATATACTTTCACATAACAAAGAGAGCACACTGTTTATGCTATTTTGAACATTGTTCTGTCTCATTAAAAGAATCTCCTGGAAATCAGCCCATATTGGTTCTTAGAGAACTTCTGTTTTACTTTACAGCAGTAGAAAACTCCATAGTTTATTCGACTAATCGCCACTGCTCAGACAATAGTTTCTAGTATTCTGCAATTGTAAATAATATTTCAGTGAATAACTTTTCACGTATTCATTTTCATAGAGTTGAAAGTGTATGCTCAATGTGGATTCTGGGCAGTGGGTGAGTGGAAGGCACATGCATAGAAGTTTGGAAGAATTCTCTAGTGTGCCTAATGTCTTGTGGCATAGTACCTGATATTTCTATGTATATTAGTCTGTTAAAAATAACTCTCCCTCCCTCTTCTCTCTCTCTCCCTCTCTCTCTCTCTGTGTTCTAGAATTAGTTTTGGTAATGCTTTTAATGTCCTGTCATGGTTTTTACAAATCTCCTCTGTACCAACAATTTTATTCTTTTTGTTTCTTATTTGCATTGTTTTTCAATACATTGGTGTGGTAGACTGATTGTGGTCAACTTGAGCAGGAATGCCCAGCTGAGCTGAGTTGGTGTGGTTTTGAATGTAGAAGATCCACCTGAAGATTATTGCTGGACTTCCGGGAAGATGGTGGAGCGGAGAGAAGGAGAGTAAGAGCCTCTCCGAGATTTTTTTGTCCAGACACTGGAATGTAACAATTTAGGGAAGAGAAGAAGGAGGGAAGCGTGTTCTTAGGACCCAGCAGGGAACTGAAGCAAGAGTTGAAGCCCAGGGGGAAAGCAAAAGGAGAGACCAGCCAAGAAGAACACGGTGAGGGACAGACAGACGGTGCTTTCTCCCAAAGCTCCTGCTCATGGCTCCTGCTCGCAGCTCGCATCTCGCAGCCTCAGCTTGCAGCTCCCCCAGGGCACGACCCCAGGGCACGGCCTGGCCTCACGGCCTCGAGTCACAGCACGGCTCGGCTCATGGCAGCAGCACACAGCCCTGCGCGCTCCTGGCACAGCCCAGACGGCCTCAACTCAGGGCCGCAGCTCTCAGCACAAGTGACTCAGTTTGAGCCTGCAGACGCACGGTGACTACTGGAGACCCCAGAGACCTCAACGGAAAGACACACACAAGGAGTGGAACGGTGGACACTGAAGACTGCAGCTGCTGGTGAGTTACCTGAGTCATCTGCGCTCAGATGGCCCCCAGGAGAAGGTGGCGATTGGCTGATCACCATTTTGGAAAGGGGCTGAGCTCAGAACTCAGAAAAGCTGCTAGTGGCCTTTGGTGCTGGGGCAAGGCGGGGCAAGGCGGGGCAAGGCGGGGCAAGGCGGAGCAGAGTTCAAACTCAAACTGGAAGAAGGGAAAGGAGCCAAGTTCAAGTGGCAGGGAACTGAGTCCAAGTCAGTGGGAGACACACAGTGTGTCTCCAGCTGAACAAATTGGATTTCAACCCCACAGCCAGTGATCAGGCTGAACTTCAACAGAATGGGTGAAGCCTTGCTATTGAACCAAGCTGGGAACACTTGTTGCCCTGCCAAAATCTACTACTGGGATTAATCAAAAAGTACCTGGGTCTGTCACTCTGTCTACCTCTGACAGTAGAGACACACCTGGAAGTGGACATTTTATTTTATTGTGTTGTATTTTAAAATATTTTTTCCTTCTCGCTTTTCTTTTTCTTGTTTTTTTTTTCTTTCTTATTTTTTATAGGAAAGTGACTTTCTAGTTTTTTACTTTTTTTTTTTAATTTTTTTTTGTTCTGTCCTTGTTTTACTTCTTCTTTCTCTCCTTTCCTTCTGTTTCCGTTACCAGTTCCCCAAAGTTTGCATAATTTCCCCCTGGCTTCCAAACTTGCTTCTCAGCTCTTTCTCTTCTTCTATTTCTCTATCCTTTCCTCCTAATCTCTTTTGAGTTTTCTCCATTGAGAATAAAATCACCGTATTGAGGGCATATTTACTGCAAACAAGTTTCTGGTTTATTGGGGATACTGTTATATAAGCACAAACCTAGTTCATATGGTATAAGGTGGCAGATAATAGCTACTACAGTTTGTTATTTTCTAGACTGTGTCTGATGCTATTATTGTTGGTGATTGTACTACTTTAGCCAAGGTGACAGAATTGCTCTACTCAGGTCTTCCTTGTATGCCAAGACTAAGATTGGCAGAGGGTCACGAATAACACTATAGGCCATGGTCAAAGAACTAAGGGCTGGCCAAATAGATAGCAACTTCCCAGCCCCAATAAATTGAAGAGGCAAGATTTTGCAACAGACTCATAATACAAAAACCAGCTACACCTATAAGACATCTCTGAGGAAGTAGTCATTTCCAAAGGGTTCTCAAAACTAACAAAAAAAAGCTACCTTCCACAGGCAATTCATAAGCATCAACCTGAGAACTAAACTAAAGAAGAAAAAATAGAAAATGATAAGACACACAAATAAGATGCAACCCCAAACCTCCAGCTCACCAAAAGCAAACCCAGGGCGTAATGAAGTGGAACAATCTGAAAGCTTCCCACCTAGACTCTTGGAAGCAGTAACTGCAGAAGTAACAAAGCAGATGAGTGAGGCTCTAGAAAACATCAAAACAGAAATCATTTCCGAATGAAAGAAATGATCAGTGAAAGCTTAGAAAAATGATGGAAACCATAAATGCCCAACACAGGAAAGAAATGGAATTTATGAAACAGATTCAAACAGATGTCCAAGAGATTAAACATAACATTGAAACTATCAGCAGTAGGATGAAACAATGTGAAGAGAGAATCTCAGATATAGAAGACAAGATTGTGATTAATGATTGAGAAAAGAAAGAGTTCTTCAAAATGGTAAGGGACCATGAGAAATCAATACAACAGCTGCTGGATGACACGAAGAAAAATAACATAAGACTGATTGGAGTCAATGAAAGAGCAGGAGATAGCACAAATCACATAAGAAACTTCTTCACAGAAATAATGGCAGAAAACTTTCCAAGTATGGAAAAAGAACTGGACATACAGATAAGTGAGGCATACAGAACTCCAATTAGCCACGATCAACAAAAATCTACCCCAAGGCATATAATAGTCAAATTTACAGAAATTCAACACAACAACAGAATATTGAAAGCTGTTAGAGAAAAGAAGCAAATAACCTATCAAGGAAAGCCCATCAGAATCACAGCAGACTTCTCAACACAAACCCTCAAGCTAAGGAGAGCTTGGAGTGAAGTGTTTCAAGCCCTAAAAGACAACAACTTCCAGCCCAGATTGATGTACCCTGCAAAACTGTCTTTCAAAATTGATGGAGAAGTAAGATACTTCCATGACAAAGAACACCTGAAGAGATTCATGACCACCAAACCAACACTCCAAAATATTCTGAAGGACATTCTGGAAAGAGAAAATGAGGACTACAATTCCAGGAATCATAACAGAATGAATCCTTCAGGCAAGGCAAGTAATTAAACAGAAGGGAAAACTAGGAAGCCAAGAACAGGTAAATAATATGATAAGAATAAGTCAACATATGTCAGTTATAACTATCAATGTAAATGGTCTCAACTTGCCAATTAAAAGAAGCAGACTGGCAGAATGGGTCAAGAAGCAAGACCCAGCAATATGCTGCATACAAGAAACACATTTAATTCAAAAAGAAATTCATAGACTGAAAGTCAAAGGATGGAAAACAATATTTCATGTGACAGGAACCTGGAAAAAAGCAGGGGTAGCCATTCTATTTGCAGACAGAATGGATTTCAAGCCAAGACTCATTCAGAAAGACAAAGAAGGTCACTACATCCTTGTAAAGGGAACAATCCAAGAAGAAGAGATGACAATCATAAATATATATGCACCTAATACCAGCACGCCTAATTACATACAGCAAACATTGACAGACATGAAAAACCAAATAAGCACCAATACGATTGTAATGGGGGACTTCAATACCCCACTGTCACAAATCGACGATCGACTAGACAAAAAGTCAACAGGGAAATATCAGAACTAAACCAAACTCTTGAACAAATGGACCTAGTAGACGTATACAGAGTATTCCACCCTACAGCATCAGAATACACATTCTTCTCAGCTGCATATGGAACTTTCTCCAAAATAGACCACATACTAGCTCATAGAACATGCTTAAGTAAATGCAAAGGAATTGAAATTATCCCATGCATACTATCAGACCACAGTGCATTGAAACTGGAAATAAACAGCAAAAGGAACCACCAAAATTCCATAAACACATGGAAATTAAATAGCACACTCTTGAACAATGAGTGGGTCAGAGAAGAAATTAAAGAAGAAATTAGACAGTTTCTGCAACTGAACAATAATGCCAATACAACCTACCGAAATTTGTGGGACACAATGAAAGCAGTTCTATGATGGAAATTTATAGCATTGAATGCCCACATCAGAAAAACAGAACAAGCTCAAATAAACAACCTAATGTTGAACCTCAAGCTTCTAGAAAAAGAAGAGCAACTCAAACCCAAAGCCTGTGCAAGGGAGAATATTATAAAGATTAGAGCTGAAATTAATGCAATTGAAACTAAGAAAACAATACAAAGAATCAATGAATCAAAGAGGTGGTTCTTTGAAAAATTAAATAAAATTGACAAACCCTTAGCCAACCTTATTAAAAAAAGGAAAGAAAAGACTCAAATTCATACAATTAGGAATGAAAAGGGTGAAATCACGACAGATCCAGCAGAAATCCAAAAGATCATCAATACCTATTTTAAGAACCTGTATTCTAATAAGATCGAAAATACAGAAGAAATAGACAGATTCCTAGATACATATGAATTACCAAAACTGGATCAAGAAGATATAAACACTCTAAATAACCCAATATCAGCCACTGAAATTGAAGAAGTAATTAAAAACCTACCAACAAAGAAAAGCCCAGGTCCTGACAGATTCACTGCAGAATTCAACAAGAAATTGAGAGACGATTTAATGCCACTAATTCTGAAACTCTTTAACGAAATTGAAACAGAAGCAATACTCCCAAATTCATTCCTGGAAGCAAGCATCACCCTGATACCAAAGCCAGAGAAGGATCCAACAAAAAAAGAGAACTACAGGCCAA